>JABUQX010136581.1:0-14489 GCA_015478945.1 Trachelipus rathkii
AAAAACATTGTAATTTTATAAAATTAAATATAATATGGAGAACCAACCTTTTAAATATGAATTTAAAAGATTCCAAATTCTTTCAATGGAATTTTTATATAAGAATTAATTTTCATTGTAGGAATTTAAATGCATCCAAATTTTTTTAATTATATAGCTAATAGTTAATTTATAATGTAGAAATTTAAAAAAAAAAAAAAAATTCAAATTGGCTTAATGGAATTTATATATGAGTTAATTTCCGCTGTAGGAAATAAAAAGAATCGAAATTGCTTTAATAGAATTTGTTTTTAACAGTTAATTTCCACTGTAGGAATTTAAATGAATCCAAATTCATTTAATAGAATTTGTATGTATACGAGTTAATTTCCAATGTAGGAATTTAAAAAGAAGCTGAAATTTAAAGAGATTCAAATTCCTTCGTTTGCATATTATCACAACAAATAATATTTAATTTTATATCTGTCAACGATTCCTTTAAATCCACTTGAACCTAATAACTATGATTAATGCATATTAAATGTCAATATATTAATAAGATATTTAGTAAAATAGCATCATGCTAAGGACTGACAATCTATTTAGGAAATGTTTTAAAGTTACAAAGCTATAAACAAACATCAAAGCCTTCACCTTCCACAGCCTTCACCAGCAAAAGCTTATAATTTTAAGAGTACAGTAGAACCCCCGTATTAGCGGATTGAGATTCCAAGGTAGATCTTGGAAAGTATTACCAGAAGCTATGGGGATTACTGTATATACAAAGGGTAATCTTAAATGAATTTGCATAAATATGTATATTAAGTCCTGGAAATAATCATGGCAATAATTTCCTGAGATATACTCGTATCTTTACTGTTATCGAGTATATTTCTGAAAATTTGTACAATATTAGGATAAATTTAACTATGGAGCAACTTGGTGCTATATTAGTCGACATCCTAACTTTAAAGATTAAAAAAAAACAGTAGCTGAAAGATTACAATAACTATTTCAATAGTTAGAACAATAATTAAAAGAAGGGTACGTACCCTGATACCATGCCGCCGATATACTGCGACGCCATGCCGGATATCAGGTCATTCATGCCACCACCGCCGCCGCTTCCTCCGTCGCGATGTTGATTTCCGCCACTGAAAAACAAATTTTATGAAATAACATAAATAATTAATGAATTAGGAAGAATTACCAACTGGGCAATTCGATTAAGAATCAATATGGTTTAAGTGCAAAGCAATATTTTTAATAAATTTAAAAAGAAAAACTAATAATGTGATTATTTAAATAGTACAATAGTTTTTTTTATACAAATAATATAATCATAATATAATTAGTTCCAAATTTAACTGATATATTTCTTAATCAGTTAGCGGGACAAAAAAGAAATAAAATTTTTATTTACAATTCATTAAAACTGAAAAAAGAAAAGCATATAATTTTTTTGGAAAGATATTTAAAATATTTTGAACATACTTTTTATTGTGGTGGAGGAAACACATGAAAAGAAATAAAAATAGCCTATCGCTATAAAAGCATATTAAAAAAATATAATATTAAAACAGGCTGCTAGTAGAAAAAACATATTAAAAATAATAATCATGCACTAATTTTTTGTACCTTGGTGTCAACATAAATAAGTGTTATCCTTTCTTTTTTTGGACTTTGTTTTAAAATCTTTAAAATATATACATTTTTAATTATATTTTCCCTAATTTAACAAAATTACTTAAAAATATAAGATATGATTAAAATGACATACTTCTACGCTGTCCACAGCATTTTAAGAATTAAATTAACAAATGAATTACTAATTAATTATTATTACAATTTTAGAAATTATTTACCACCTGTATCAGTGCGGGTATAAAGTTGCTTCGCAGGAAGAAAAAAACAATTACACTAATTATAAGTAATTTGCATTGTAATTATTGTAATATATAATTTAAAATTATATATGTCTATATATATATATATATATATATATATATATATATATATATATATATATATATATATATATATATTACTATATATATATATATATATATATATATAATTATATATATATATATATATATAATATATATATATATATATATATATATATAAATATATATATATATATATCTATATACTAATGGTTGAAATGATATTTAGACATTCTATTGAGAATGGATAAACCATCTTAAGGTGTACTTTTTACTCCCGCTACTTCTTAAGTACAATAAATTTAAGTACTACATTTTGAGTGTTGGAAAAGGTCCTCGATGTTCATTTTGCAAACCACTTGTTTTTGTTTTTTCTTAAGGTTTTATTTTGTGCCTGATCCCTGTTTTTATTGGTCTGTTTTGTGTGCATCCACCTGTTTTAAGCGCTTGTTTCCCGTTTTAAGAGGGTCTGATTTTGTGACCATTCACCTGGTGTAAGGGGTCTAATTTTGGATTTGTTCAGGTGTATCTAGGGCACCTAGAGTCTCAGTATGTGTTTTAATAAGTGCCAAATGAGATGATATATATCAACCATTTCATGTAGCCATTTAGAAAATCTTTGTGCTCTGTGAATATACTAAATCCTGGTTTATTAAAATAACAAATTCATCTGTCTTATTATTAGGTTTATTTTTATTTAATTATTTTTAATTTTAATTTAGAATAAATTAATAAATTATAATTAGGTAGACAATTAATTATTACTGTATCTTTTTTTTAAATTATAGATATTTTAGAGAAAATTTCTTCTTCTTTTTTTAATATCTATAATGACAAATGAAAATTAAAGGGAATTAAAAAAAAAATTATATAAAAAAATATCATAAATAAATTACTTTCTTTCAGTTGTTTTGAAACTAAAAAATAAAAATAAAAAAAAGTAATGATTAAACTTTACAAAAATAAATTAAAAAAGAAAAAAACATTAATGAAAATAAAATTGAGACTTAATTTACAGACAAAATAACAGCAGAGTCAAACTCATTGTAAAGGTCGATTTTCCTTTTACAGATAAAGGCATCAAATATAACCTAAATTGTACGTACAAGGATCTTAGTAAAAGCTGTGGCTGTACAGCCTAGAGTAGTTCCTATTTATAAACTAAAACATTGATGTATACCATAAAGCCGAGGATATATTAACCTATGCTCGCCCCGAGGTTGCACTTTTGTTTCGTGCGCTTGGCCTGTTTATCGGCGATACATGCCGCGTTAGGCCGATGTTGTATCTTGTGTGAGTCGGGAACCTTGGGCGCGCGTCGTCGCGGATCGAGAGTTGTGCTTGGCCAGCGGTGGTATCTTTGTGCTTCGCCGGATGCGTGAGGTCGTGTGATGACACCGCAGTTCGGGTGTGTCGCTCCGTTGGTGAGTGGGTCGGTGTATTATATCATTATTAAATTTATATCATATTATTATATTATTATACTTATCTATAGTTTCATTATTAGATGTATTGTATAATATTGTTATATAGTTATATACGTTGTTCTGTTTTTTTATTAGTCCTTCATAGGTTTTTAAAATTTAATAAGTGCACAGAAATGAAAACCAATGGCTTCACCTAATTACCCTGAGGCAAACATTTTCAATCATTTCTAACCGCCCACAGCGATGGTAAAGGTTTCAAATTTTACAACCGGTTCTCTATTTTGTCATATACCGTTAGATTCCTGGCGTTAATCAAGACAGCACAGGGATTAACTACTATTTTGGGCTTTTCATGGAAAAGGGGTATTTTAAAAACCGAAAATATTTTAACAACTGAAATTTGGGGTACAACCGGCCAATATTAAGACAACCCGGGGAAAAATGCTTCTGGAAACTGCATAAATTAGGCAGTCTATTTGAAAGGGCAACTGGAAATAGAATAAACAGGATAAATTCAATAAATATTTTAACCAAACCAGATTTAATACCGTCTACTTATCCAATCAACGAATCGGAAGACATATTTTAACAACCGATAAATATTTTTAGAAAATCTAAAAATTATTTTATACAACCGGTAAATATTTTAGACACCCGAAAATATTTTTAACAACCGAATAATATTTAACAACCGTAATATGTTTAACAACGCAAATATTTTTAACAACCAAAAATTTTGTTCAACTGAACGAGAAGAGGTTTAACAACCGAAAACTAGTTTTACCCCAAAGCCGAGAAAATATTTTAAACACCAACATACTTTATACAATCGGAAAATATTTTAACAAACCGACATATTTTAACAACCGGTGAAATATTTTACACACCGAAAATCTTTCAAAACAACCGAAAATCTTTCAAAACAACCGAAAATCTTTCAAAACAACCGAATATTTTTCAAAACAACGGAAAATCTTTCAAAACAACCGAAAATCTTTCAAAACAACCGAATCTTTAACAACCGAAAATATTTATTAACAAACGTAAATTTTTAAGAACCGGAAAAATATTTTAACTAACCGAAAAATATTTTAACAATGGTATAGATTATTTCAACAACCGGAAAATAATTTAACAACCGAGAGAAATATTATTAAACCAACCGAATACTTTAACAATCGAAAAAAATTTTTTTAACAACCGAATTTTTAACAACCGTAGAATATTTTAACAACCGAAAATACTTTAACAATCGAAAAATTTTTAACAACCGATTGGAACCGGAAATATAATGTAAAGTAATACAGATTATTTCAGGCATACTTTTTTCACGAATCAGAAAAAAAAGCATAAGAAAAATATTTTAACAATTCAGGAAAGCAACATTTTACCTCATCCGTTCTATTATCAATCATCATCATATACTATTCCTTTACATAAAGAGATAAATAATGTAAAGATTTCAGTAAGAATGAATCAAACATGAAATTTTTATAAATGTAACCAGCCACAGAATAATTAAAACAATTTGCTGTAATCATTTCTCTGATGATTTGACTCATTTCTTTGATGAAAATATTGTTATAAGAATTTTTTTGTGAAAATTGTAACATTTGATTGCAGTTTTCTCGAATGGGTGACTCACCGAGAACAAAAGACAATAGAATCTAGTTCAAAACCAATAAAATCTAGGTTTTGTCAATTCAATTCGTTCTTGGTCACCATGTTCATACATACAAAAACAATCTTGAATCAGAACTCTGCAAGATAAGGCAGGTGACGAGAAGACCGTGTATGGCTAGGGGTTGGCCCAGCACCGGATTTTTGCACACCGCGACGCTCCGCAACCGGGAGGTTGTGGACCAAGCCCGCACCGGTCTCTTTCGCAGCGCAACGCACCAAGCGCACCGAAAGCCAACCATGCGCACCTGCTCAGACCAAATTTGCTCACACGCTAGCAACCTGATTATATATAATATCTAAATATATAAGTATATATATATATATATAATTATAACTATATATCATATATATAATTATATAACATTATACCAAACTACACCGAAGATATTTATAACAAATCTCATATATCTGGTTCTATATAATCTGGTTCTCATATATATATTATATACAATAGAAATTTAGCACTGTTGTGAGAAATGATTAAAATGAGCTGACTAATGGCGTCCTCAAAGGTAGTGGACCAGTGAATTTGAAGTCACAATCAAAATCTACAATATTAATATTGTATGCTCTAATTGTGAGTATATTCGCTCGAAGTCAACTGTTGAAGGAAAGTAAATAGTCTTACCCTATGTTGGGGATTCCGCTCGATATTGTTTCCCATGGCTTCGTTAACCGTACACTTTGCAATCGTATTATTCTCAGAAAGGAAGAATGGTATCTGGGTTAAGAACCATTTAAGCTTAGGACCCCAAAAAAGTGTAAAAGAAAATGAGTAAAAGAGGAATGGATTTCCAATTCCAAGTTAATAGAACGAAGCAGATGGTTTAATCCTTGAAACAATGATAAAGAGAATACATAACATTATGGGGACACTGCAACCGAACCTCATAAAAGGGTTGGATAGAGTAATCATTTAGCAGAAATAATGCGACGATTCATCTCTTTCGTCACGTTTGAATTCTTGGCTTTGTACGCTAACGAGGTATCGGTCTCTTTCAACACACTACTGAAAGGAAATACTACTACGAGATATTATTTGAAAGAAAACTGTAACAACCGAGTTAAAACCGTAAAGTTTGCAGAATTAATAACCTTTATCAAACAATTATGCAAGTTAGCTTTCTCCACCGACGAATGGTCAAGATACTCAATCAACAGTTTTGGTTTGTTTTCTTCTTAGTCATTGCCGCTGATCAATTATTTAAAGCCAATTTTGTTAATCTTTCTTCTACTCGAAATCACACAGTGAATAAAAAAATCTCAGGGACGTATTTAATGGAATGTTGGGGCGAAATGGAACTATCCCCAGGAGTGAAAGTGTTCACTTGTCTCATGAGAGATGCGGTGCCATACTAAAGGAAAATTGTTATTTCTTGAGAATGAAAATAGCACAAACTTTGTCAGTCACCAACATAAGAAATGTTGTGACATTTTAAACACAGTCAACAAAGTTCTCTCAGAATAGAGGGTCAAAGCTGCGGACCTTTGAAGGTTAATGTAGTTTATCATCACATTTGGATAATTTTATTTTTGGGTTTATCTATTACTTTTAATAATAGTGGATTTATCATACACAAATATTTTATTAGCACATTCCCCAAGACAGATTTCATCCCGCCTGAGATACTCTAGTTCGGAGCGCCGAAATATACAACGATCAATTTAGTCTTCAACAATGGTTAAGTCCTGAAAGACGATCTTGTGGAAGGGCTAAAAGGAAGGCGGAAGAGAGGAAAGGAAAATCCGAAGAAGCGACTCTGAGAGTAAGAAGTCCTGCAACTCTTCCTTTTGAACCTCCAGGAGCTGTATGCCCCCTGTTTAGTTCTGACTTAGGACACCCTTTCTGAGGGAGGGATACGATTTTCCTACTGGCATACATATAGCTCCTCTGTTTTTGTCTTTTTTTTGACAATTTTAGACAATAATTGATGAAGTGACTTATTGTGTTTGAAATTGTTATTTTGGCTTTAATATTGACTTTTATCAAACGTGGAATGCTCGTAGCAAATTTTTATTTGCCATTGTAGCAACGTTCACCCTCAAACACAGAAACTTGCTCGGCTAATGTGCGCAATAGTGCACGTATCAATTCTAGGTCTTCAACAATGGTTTAAGTCCTGAAGGAAAGATCTTGATGGATAGTGTTTTCTTAACTTTTAAAGGAAAGAAAATCCGAAGAAGCCCTCTACTTTAGTTAGAGTTTATGCGTGAGTGCTGCCTTGAAATCGACCGGCTGTGAGATCAAAAAAAAAGTTTATTGGTACCAGGAATGCCTGGAGGAGAGACATGGGAGTTGGCAGAGGCGAGAAGAAAGATTGAATGCCGGGGTGATTGGCGGGGTATTGTGAGGGGTATGGTTGTGGCCCACCTGGGAACAAGGAAACGCCCACATTGACGAGTTGCCATAGTGAGGGCCCGGTCGCGGATCCGTGAAGCTCTATGGGGTGGATTTTTTCTACAATAAAGGATATAAATGGAGGCGTATGGCTTGATGGCTTCTTTTTCGACTTGGGTTCTTTTTCCTTACTACTTTCACATGGCTTCCGGCATGTTACGCAACCTGAACCCCAGTCTTGGGGGTAAAAAAAGGTAAGGAGTGAGGGGGTGGGGGGGGGGGGATATTTGAAAAAAAAAAAAAAAAATGAATGATGATGGTGAATGATGATCTTGATGATGATGATGATATGTATGATGATGATGATGAGCAATAGATATAACTGGATATCTATTGATATGTATATCAATATATAAAAATATATATTATTATTTCTATTTTACATATATAAATTACATATTTACATTTCTATATATAAATCAATTGAAATTACATAGTTAAACATATTTTGCCATGAGCACTCCTACCACTGGTTTGAAAAGCTTTTTTTTTCTAAATCAAATACGTGAATGTTAAAAATTTACAATTTATTTATTCTATTAATGGCATTAATTTCTTTAGTGTTTACCTCTATCATAATTGCTTCTAAAGATTCTTAATCTCTTAAATCTCCTATTACTCTCAAACTGAGAATACAGCATATCTCGTTAAACAGGTACTAAATATATTAAAGTTTTCAAAAACTCTACCAAGCAAAAAGAAGGCTATAAGTTCAATCATCAAACGATGCTTATTTTAACAAACCAACAACTGCTCTACCAATATTATGTTTAGTATTCTTTTTTCTTTGTCATTAGAAGCTATATCTATATTTTATTATTATTATATAATTTAATTATTACATTATTACTTATTATTAATCCTTTAATTCTATATTAATTCTTAATCCTCTATAAATCTCCTATTAATAGGCTTTCCTTTCCAAGTCTATCTCTTACCTTTATTTAAAATTTAAACCGACTCAATAATATATTGGGTACCAACTGCTAACTGCGATGGTATCTTGAGATACTTTTACCAGAAGATCCTAATTAACACATCTTGGCTTCTGCTGTCTGCCTCATGATAATCTCATCTCATGGAAATCCAATGCGAGCACTAGCACAAAAGTAACTGCCATATTAACTCTAGCTACATCTATTACACCATCCACTCACCCACATACAGTGTAAAACTTTCTCGTAACACAATTATTGTGGTTCCACTCACATAAAATACGATGACATACACTTTTACCTTAATGGCACCAGCCAATTACATATTCATTCGTTATGGCTCTATTAAGTGATAAAGTCGCTCTATACTTTAATTGTGGTGTGTTGTGTGTTGTATGTAGTGTATGTTATGTGTGTGTGTGTGTGTATGTGTTGTTGTGTGTGTCTGTGTATGGTGCTTTGTTTAGGCTTTTGTGTATATACGCTCTCATAAATAAGCATTACTCACTTAGTTTCTGCATAATAAACCGATACATAATAATCTCAAATTAATTACTATTTAATAATAATAATACATTATCTATTACTAAGATAATATATATATTCAATAAAATAATTATAATACTGTAAATTATAAATAATCAATAATGTAAATAATTATTTTTGAGCGTTTGTGTGTATTGTAATAGATTGGAAGATTGCTAAGTCTCTTGCAGGCTCGATGTGGTAAACCGTTGACAGAAAGCTCATTTTGTTTCTGGATCATATTATGTTAGTTTTATTGTTTAATAGAATTAGGCTCTTGCGATATTGTAGATCAGTTGGGATAGGATGATATGCATTTTTGTATCATGTGTTTAGTTTTTAATTTATACAATGATGAAAGAGTATACGCTAACGGGACAAAATTTTTCATTTATAGTAGATATCGCTTTTATGTTAAAGTGTCTTTATTAATATTTGCTTTTTTTATGTTACACTGGAACTTATCGATATATTTAACTAGCTAGATACAGCAACAACAAGCAAAAAACAAGCACACGCAACAACAACAACAACAACAGAAATCAGCAATAACACCACCACCACCAATTGCTACTCAAATTTCAAAAAGGAATTCTATTTTTAATTTCAGTTACACAAAAGATCACTTGAATCAAATAGATCATAGATGCACTTAAGAATCAATATGATCAAGATAGGCGTCAGCGAGGGTAGCTGGATACGCTTTGATTTACTGAGTTTTAACTAGATTTACTGTTTTTGAGTATGTAAACAATGTAAATTTCTATTATAAGTAAGTAAAACATAAAAGAAGAAATTTTAATTAAAACAAAATATTAATTAAACTCCAGAGTAAGCAAAATAATAAATTTTTAGAAAAAAACGAAAATTATTAAAAGAAGTTCAAAACAAAATAAATAAAAGATTTTTGTGTTATGTTCACGAAATGTGACTTGAATAATAGATCAATAGATCGTAGATCAATAGATCAATAGATTCACAGAAGGGTATGAGGGGTTGAAGAGGGCAGTTTTGATTTACTGATTTACTGAATTTACTGCTTTAAAATCAGTAGTAAATATGCGCAAATTTTTTAAGTTATTAAACTAAATAATGAATAATTTTTTTAGTAACAACAAAATGTTTAACGAAACAAAACAAAATAAATAAAGTCTTTTGTGTATATGTTCTACAAAATACTGACTTAAGTAATAGATCAATAATGCAATTAGATAATAGTCAACGAAGGATATGAGGGTATGATGGAGGGCAGTTTGTTTACTGATTTCTGGATTATATGAAATATTGGAGTATGTAAATAATGCAATTTTTTTAAGTTATAAACATAAAAAGAATAAATTGATTTAGTAAAAAAAATATTTAAGCAAATTAAACAAATAAATTAATTTTTAGTAAAAACTAAAAAATGTTTACAAAAAATAACACAAATAAATAAAGTGTTTTGTGTTATGTTAAATATCAAATATGACTTGAAATAATAGTTCAATAGATCAATAGATCATAGATCAATTGATGCTAAAGTAATGGAGGGTGGAGGGATGGGAGTTTGATTTCTGATTTACTGATTTACTGATTTACTGATTAACTGGTTTACTGATTTATACTTGATTTATGCTTAGTGATTTACTGATTTACTGCGTTTACTGACTCTTACCTGATTATACTAATTGTGTCTCTTAGTGTTAATCGTATAATAATGCACAAATTGGATTTTTATATTAAGTTATAAACATTAAAAAGAATAAATTTTTTAGTAAACACACTAAAATGTTTAAAAGAAACAAAAACAGAAAATATTCCATCTAAAGTTTTTTGTGTTTTATGCTTTTTAAATTCTTAAAAATATGACTTGAATCAATAGTTCAATAGACCATATATATATAATATACGCACACACCTCACTTGAAGTTATGTAGAGATAATGGAGGGCTAGTTTGCAATTACGTCGCTATTGTAACTGATTTCTATACTGTTCTTAAGGTATAGTAAACTAGATGTAAAATTTTTAAAGTTATCAAAACATAAAAAGAATAAATTCTTTTAGTGTAAAACAAAAATGCTTTATAAATTAGAAGAAACTAAACACAATAAGTAAAAGTTTTGTGTTCATGTTATAATAAACTAAAATATGACTTGAAGTCATATAGATCAATGATAGATCAATAGATCAATATAGTTAAATAGATTCATGGAATGGGGTTTGAGCGGTATGGAGTGTAGTTTTTATTATTGAATTTCTACTGATTTACTGCGTCTTTAAAGGGTATGTAATATGCAAATTTTATTTAAGTGTATCAAATCATGACAAGCAGGACCTAAATTTTTTGTTACAAAAGTCACAAGATGTATAAGCACAACATAAACAAAAATAAATAAAAGTTTTGTGTTATGTTATACAAATACGACTTGAATCAAAGGATTCAATAGATCAATAGAAGTCAATAGATCAATAGCCATCATGAAGGGTAGGCAAAGGAGAAATAAGAGGAGGGTATTTTTGATTTTACTGATTATACCTGTTTTTAACGCGTTTTGGGTTATACAAACAATCGCTAAATTTTTGTTAAGTTATAAACATAAAAAAGCATAAAAAATAAATTTTTTAAGTAAACAAAATGTTTAAGAAACAAACAAAAATTGGTAAAGTTTTTGTGTTCCGTTAATATTGTTCTTGATTTAGTTGAAGAAAAGTCAATATTTTTTATTATCATCATAGAAGGGTATAGGGTTATGAAGGGTTATTATGTGTTGATCTAGCTGATTTACAGATTTACTTCTTCTTCGCTTTCAAAGGTTATTTATAATATGCAATCAATTTTTTAAGTTTAAACATAAGAATAAATTTTTAAGTAAAAACAAATGTTTAAATGAGAAAGAGAGAGCAAAAATACAATTTATATAGATGTTGTGTGTTACTGTTATTAACAAAATGTGACGTGTTGAATCACGATGAAAATACGAGTCAATAGATCAATAGATCCAATAGATCACACTTAAGGGTATGAAAGGGTATGGAGGGCATTTGATTTACTATTTACCGATTTACGCTTTAAGGTATGTAAATACTTGCAAGATATTTTCTTTAATTATACAACATAAAAGGAATAGATTTTTTTGTAAAAACGAAAATTTAAAAGAAACAAAAAATATCAAGATAAAATTTTTTGTCATTTTGTTATGTTTATACAAATATGACTTTGAATCATAGATCAATAGACTCAATAGATCATGGAAGGAGTGAGGGGCTGAGGAGGGCAGGTTTGATTTACTGATTTACTGATTTACTGCATTTAGGCTAGAAATATGCAAATTTTATTTAAGTTATAAACATAAAAGGAATAACTTTTTTAGTAGTAAAAACGAAAGTTTTAAAGAAAAAAACAAAAAATAAAATAAATAACAGTTTTTGTGTTATGTTATACAAAATATGATGACTTGAATCAATAGATCAATAGATCAATAGATCAAATAGCTCACTAGATCACTAGTCATGGATGGGATATAGAGAGTATGGGAGGTATTTTTGATTTTTGAGCTCGATTTACTGAATTTACTAGGCTTTTAAGGATCTGTAAATATGCAATTTTTTAAGTTATAACACTAAAAAAGAAGAGGAAAAAAATTAGGTAAATCCGAAAAAGTTTAAAGAAAACCAAAATAAACATTTGAAATACAACAGTTTTGTGTTATCATTCTCTTCAAAATAAATGTGCATTGAATCAATTAGTCGATGATGATCATAGATCAATAGTCAATGATCCATGGATGGGTTATAAAGGGTATGGAGGGCAGTTTGGAATTTACTGATTTCTTCGGCATACTTAGAGATGACCTTGACAAATTTTTTTAAGTAATAAAAAACATACAAGAGCCTAAATTTTTTAAATTTTCAATTAAATTTATATAAACGAACAAAAAAAAAATATAATATAAGTTTTGTGTTATGTTCATGCAAAGATAAATGATCTTGAATCAACTAGATCAATTAGATCAATAGATCACATCAGCAAGTTCAATATAGATGCATTTGGGTGATGTGAGTTTGAGGCATATTTATGGAGGGGTTGGAGCTCATACCTCACTATGATCTTGAGATGGTTTCTTTAAGCTGATTTAATTTGTAATGCGGTTTAGTGAAGAAGTAATGTTGATTGTATAGCACAAAATATCTTATTTTAAGTTATAAAACTTATGAAGCTGTTTTTTCAACATATCTTAATGTGAAAATTCTTGCAACTCTCTTGTTTACTTCGTACAAAATAAGGGTTAAGTCACTATAGAACTCGAATTAGCAAATACAAATGTAATAAATAATATAAGTTTTATGTATGAGTTTGATGGTGTGTTATACCAAGAAATGACGTGATGAATTAAATAGAAGTACAATACAAACTCTAGATCATGCCCCAGTTGCGTGGATGTTTCGCGTAATAATGTAGATGGGGAGGGATAAATGCGTTTGATTACTGTGATTTTAAGCTGCTTTTAATGTTAATGATAGAATATACCGCAAAATTTGTTTAGTTAACAACCTAAAAAATGGACCTCAATCGAGTTGGCTGATATGATTCTTTTATATGTTGGGGTCATTAATTTGTGAACCCAGTTTACTTGTTTTACATGTTTAGGTCATGGTTTCTTGTTATGCATTGCCACATTGTTATCAGTGACACATTGTTGCTGTTCTTAATGCAGTTGCCAGATACAGTTTGTATATATATAGTATATATACTATATATATGTAATATGTATATATATATATATATATATATTTCCTTTTTACTATATATATATATAATTTTATATATATATATTTTAATTATTATATATATACCAATATATATGTGTTGTCCCAATCTCTTTGAATTATATTCTTTTGGATCTTTATTGTTGGATCAATTTTTCAAGAATCTTTAAATTTTAAATTCATGCTCGCCCAATTATTCTGATATTGGATCAATGTAACCCATTGGATAACTTGTTCCTTCTGCATTTTGGGGTTATTTGGTGAACTCAACCCGTGCGGAAACAGTTAGATCAGTATGAGAGTATCTTTCTGACAGGGACATTTTCTTTTAATATTGAGGTTCTGTCGAGTTAAACGCTTGTGAACCCGTCCCAGCATGCTATAGTTCTTATATTTTGCAGGAATATGTCTCTTGTTTTTTATATTGAGGTCTCGTGACTCTAGTTGCTTGTTTCTTTATATTGGGATCTCGTGACCCTAGTTGCCATGTTCTTAGTCTATAGCTTATTCGGGTACATTTCCTACATCATATATTACAGTTGCCCTTCGTTCTTGTCATATTGGGGTTAGTGGACTCAGTCGAATGTCGTCTGTTATATTAGAAGGGCTACAAGTGACCGCCAGCTGCTTGTTACTTTGCTATAGTGGAGGGCGACACTGGTCGGACCGTGTGCTACTGTTCTTTACACTAGAGGCAGTGGCACTTGACCTGCCATTGTTTGTTCTTCTACGGTGGCTGGTAATGGGGGTGTGCGTACCTAACCCAGTCTTGCTTGTTCTGTTAAGCATTGTAGAAACGCTAGAAGGGCCGCTCACGTTTGCAACCCCAGTTTGGTGCTCAATTGT
>JABUQX010136582.1:0-10000 GCA_015478945.1 Trachelipus rathkii
TAATTGTGCTTCGTTCGGTTAAGTTTGGTGTTTAACCGTTTCGCGTTATCGTGAAACCTTTCATGTTTTCGTGCGCTAGCTTCAGTATATGTAATAATATGTATATATATATATATATATAAATTAATATATATATATATAATATAATATATATATATATATATATATATATATATATATTATATATAATATATATATGTATATATATATATATATAATAATATAATAATAATAATAATAATAATATATAATAATAATAATATATATATATAATAATATGAAATATAATATAATATGCATGTATATAATATGTATATAATATGTATATATATATGTATAATAATAATATGTAATAATAATAATATAATAATGTAATATATATATAATATATATAATATGTAATAATAATATGTATAGTAATAATATATAATAATATAATAATATATAATAATAATAATAAAGATATAATAATAATAATAATAATAATATATATAATAATAATATATAATATATATATAATAATAATATATATATATATATATATTTAATATTATATAATAACAATAAATAATAATATGTTATGTAATATATAAATATATATATATATATATATATATAATAATATATATGTAATAATAATAATAATATATATAATAATAATATGTAATAATAATAATAATATATATATATAACTCAATAATATAATAATAATATATATATAAATAATAATATGTATATATATGTCACTCGACCTTTAACTAAATGAGATCGTGTAGGTCGTAATAATATGTAATATATGTAATAATAATAATATGTATAATAATATATTTATAATATGTAATATATACTAATAATATATACATATATATATATATATATATATATATATATATATATATATATATATATATATATATATATATATATATATATATATATTACAATTACAACTGCTCCCAGGAAGGGTCAAGACCCTGTCAGCGGGGTCAGCGCTCTTCTGAATCTTCCTCTATCTTCCAAAATTCCATCTTCCCTCAGCTCCTGCATCGACGACAATCCATGTCTTCTCAGTGAGTCCTCCACCTAGCTTTCCCATCTCTTCCTAGGTCTTCCTCTTGGTCTCGTTTCCTCCGGTCTCCACTCCCATCTCTTTTTGGCTACTCTCCCCTCTTGCATCCTCTCCAGGTGTCCCCACCACCTCAATCTAGCTGCATCCATCTTATTCAATATAGCCTTCACTCCAACCTCCTCCCTTATTCTTTCTCTTCTCTGTCTGTCTCTTCTAGTATTTCCCATTATCGCTTTATAAAAAAAACATTTCCGCCGACTGTATTCTCCTCTCCTCTCTTGTTGTCGTACTCCATGTCTCTGCTCCATATAGTGAAATCGGTGTTAACACAAATTCAAAGATCACTCTTTTCACCTCCACACTCATTTGTCTTTCTCTCAGTATGGGATACACTGTTCTTACTGCTCCCCCATACTGAGCAATCCTACTTGTGATCTATTGTACATTTCCTCCATCTCTTCCAAATACTATACCCAAATATTTACATTTTTCCACCATCTTTATCTCAGTTCCCTCCACCTCTATTCTCAACTCTCTTCCTCCTTCTTCTCTACTGACCACCCTGATCTTCGTCTTTTCCGCGTTTATAGTCAAGCCAGCCTCTCTCAGCCTGTTGGCAAAACATATCGCTACCTCTCTCAACCTGTCTCCCTCTTCGCTCTAGCACGCCAAGTCATCCGCATAAGCCAAAATATCACCGTCCAAATCTCCAATTTCTTCTCTCACTTTCTTTATCACTACATCCAGATACGATACAAACAAAATTGGTGACAACACGCTTCCTTGTTTAACCCCTGTTCTCACCTCGAACCATTCCTTATTCTCATATTCTGTTCTTACATTACATTTGCTATTCCTGTACAAACTCTCCAGAGCTCCTCTCATCTTTCTACCCACTGCATATTCTCTCTCCAGCACTCTCCAGAGTCTCTCTCTAGGCACTGAATCGAAAGCTTTCTTCAGATCTATGAAAGATATATATGCTCGTTTGTTGAATTTTCATACCTTTTCCAACGTAATTCTCAGAGCAAGCAAGAGATCCGTCGTGCTTTTCTGTTCTTTATATATCCGTGCTGCTCTTCCCCAGTATGGGCTCTACCTATTCTCAACATTTCTTTAAAAATTCTCTCATATGTTTGCCAGATGGTTCAACAAGGAAATTCCTCTGTAGTTTTTACAGTCTCCTGTATCTCCTTTTCCCTTATATATTGGTACTATAATCAGGGTTGGCATGAATGGGCCCGACACGAAAAACCCACTTGAAAAAACCGCTATTTTGCCCACTTAGGTTTTTTCAGAATGTTGACATAGTAAAAATAATTAAAACAAAAATGAAAATATTAGAAATTATACTTTTATTTAGTTAAATGTTTATAAGCTCATTTAAATTCATTTGTTGAAAGAATATATATATATATATATATATATATATATATATATATATATATATATATATATATATATATATATATATATATATATATATATATATATATATATATATATATATTCTCTATATATATATATATATATATATATATATATATATATTAGCTGTGTCCAAAAGTGGACCTACTAGATTTCTTCGAGATGGTGGGGAGTAACCAGGTCTTAAGGCTTGTATTATTTCAACAAAGTACTTCAATTCAACACTTAGAAATGAGACATTGTTGGCATAAAAAAAACTTTGATATTTTTTGGTCGAGAACTTCTTTTTGTACGGTTGTCGCTTTAATAGTATATTTAGTTAATTTCTTTTGAGTTTTTGATGTGTCAGATACAGATAACCATGTTTACATTGTCGAATGTCTTGCAGCCATTAGAAAAGAAGGTGAATCCCTTTCTTCTACATCTGTAAGATCCATACTTTCAACAGTTGTATTAGCACTTGATTCACTAGATTGTTGGGATCCTCTCATACTTATTTAGGTGGGGGAGGAGGCCGAATCATTCAGCATTCTCAACGATCTGGAGCAACTAATCAAAGAACCTACACACATTCTGGATCGTCCCAACCAATTCTTGAACACACTTGACCTATGTTTCCCCACTAGTCCTTCTCTCTATAAATACACTACCTTCGCTCCTATTGGTAAATCTGACCACAACCTTATATCTCTTAACTTTAATACTTTCTCTCCAACAGCTCCATCCTGCCCTACGCGTTTTTTCTGGCACTTTGATCGGGGTGATTGGGGGCCCTTGCGTCTTCTGGCACGCTAACTATAATTGGAATGACTGCTTTGACTCTGATGACCCTTCGGCTTCTGCCATTAAGGCGGGAGCTGTAATCGTTGACGGGATGAGCAGCTTCATTCCTTCTTCGACTAAATCTTTCTCTCCTCATAATCCATGGTTCGATCGTGCCTGTTCTCTGGCCATTCAGGCTAGAGACAGCGCTTATCGGGGGTGGAAAAATTCTCGTTCTCCTATCACTCTCGCTAATTTTAATTCAGCTAGAAATCGTTGCAGGGATACTCTTCGACGAGCAAAGCGGGCTTTCATCAAACGAAAGTGCGCTAACCTCCTTGGTTCTCCTACTGACAAATCTTTCTGGCCTCTTGCCAAAACATCTCTAACAACTTCTGTAAATCTGCCTTTCCTCCTCTTATTCGATCTGATGGCTCTGTTGCTAACTCTCCAACTGAAAAGGCCAACCTCTTCGGCCTCCTATTTTCCTCTAACTCAACCCTGGACGATTCTGGCGTTCCTCCTCCTCCACCTTCTCCTCTCAGGTGTCCTATGTCTTTGCCTGATTACATTTGATCGGGTGCATAGGCTCCTGAGATCTATATGAACATTAGGAAGGCGGGGCGGATGGCATCCTTTCCCGAGTTTTGAAGTGTGCTTCGAAGCTGGCCCTTCCCTCATTCAACTATATTCTCTATGTCTCAATACTAACACTTTCCCTCAGTGTTAGAAGCACGCATATGTCCAACCTATTCGAAAAAAGGAAGCCGCTCTGATCCTTCTAACTATCGCCCTACATATAGCTCTCACCTGTATTCTATCTAAGATCTTTGAAACCCTTCTTAACTCACTTCTTAGACCATCTGGAATCTCATTCTCTTCTTTCCGATCGCCAGTACGGCTTTCGGCGTTCGAGGTCTACTGGTGATATACTTTCCTATTTAACCGATTTGACCGGGTATGGCACGCGTCACTGCTCTCCAAGCTCCCCTCCTTTGGGTTTCCTCCTTCTCTTTGCTTACTTATTTCTAGCTTTTTTTCGTCGCTCAATATCGGCTGTGGTTGATGGAGCGACTTCTTCTTCTTTTTCTGTCAATAGTGGTGTTCCTCAGGGTTCGGTCTTATCTCCTACTTTATTCCTACTATTAATGGTCTTCTCACCTGCACATCTAACTCCTATCCACTCATATGCGGATGACTCGACCCTTCATTCTTCAACTCTCATTTCAATTCTGCTCCCTCTTTTTACTTCTAGAATTCGCGTCTTAATCTTTCCGATTCTATTCTCGCTGATCTGGATAGAATTTCCGATTGGGTCGTCTCAACCTTGTGAAATTCAATTCTTTAAAAACTCAACTTCTACAAATCTCCCTCTCTAAAACACCTTCTAACTTTCCTATCTCTTTCGACGGTTCTCTCGTCTCTCTTGTTGACAATATAAACATCCTTGGCCTTAACATAAACAAAAAAATGTCTTGGAAACCTCATACCACAATGGGGGCGGCCTCAAAAGAAACTGGGAGTTCTGTTTTAGACTTCAGTTTTTCCTCTTCAGTTACTCAGCTATACAGGGTCTCATCCGCCTTGTATGGAGTACTGTTCTCTATCTGGGGGGCTCTGGTTTCACCCAGCTTTTGGACAGGGTCGAGTCAAAAGCCAAAAGGCTTTTAAACTGTTCTGTACTTTCCAGTTCACCTGACCCTCTATCTTTGCGGCGCGATGTTGGTGCTTTATCTCTTTTTCTATAGGTACCGCATCGGCAGGTGTTCGAGGGAATTTACCACTCGCGTACCACCACCTTTACGACGCCCTCGTAGCACAAAGGGTGCTGTGTCTGCGCACGAGTTTTGTGTTGATGTAGGTAACTCCAGGCTAGTTCGTTGCGGTGCTTCCTTCTTTCCACATCTGTTTGTGGAATTCTCTTCCAACTCCTGTGTTTCCTGCTGAATTTAATCTCCCTCACTTTAAAGCCTTCGTCTGTGCTCATCTGCGTAATTTACGCTAGTGGATGAAGTTTTAGCTTGCAACACCCCTTCCCTGAATAGGGCTCTGCCCGTGAGTGGTGGTGACAACTGTAAAAAAAAAATGACAAGCGCTTGCAACGTTTTTTCAGATGCATTTTTATTCTTTCAATTTTTTGGCTAAATTTCATCACTGCAATATTTACATTTTACTTTGCTGGTGCCTTAGACATTCAAAACTTCAGTCCATTCATTTCCTAGTTTTCTTCCGAATTCAAGAGTCCTTGGTATTATTGTAATAATCAAACTTATAATAATTTAGCAAAATTTGAAACAAACAATTATATTAATATGAAATTGCAGCTATTGCTGAAAAAGAAGGGAAAATTGAAAAAAAAAATACAATTTTCCCCGTTTTTTTCGGGTTTTAGGTGAACAAAAACGAAAAAACCGGGCCCACTGGGCTTTTTTATTATAAATGGCCAATATAATTTACTTTCCCCATCCTTCTGGTACTTCACTCTCGTTCCAACACCTATTAAACAGTTTCAAAATTTCTTCTTTTATTTTCTCTCCTCTCTCTTTTATCAATTCTATGGGTATCCCATCTTCATCCGGTGCCTTACCGTTCTTCATCGCTTTCAGAGCAACCTCTAATTCTTCCATAGTTATCTCCTCCCCCTCCTCATCTTCCTTTACCTTCACCATCTCTTCTCCCTCCTCCTTCCCCTGTTCATTCAGATTTAGCAGTTCACTGAAGTACTCCGTCCATCTCCTGTTTGTGTCTATTGATTTCACCAAAACCTCTCCCAGCTTATTCTTGATGTTTTACACTTTCCTCTTTGATCCTCTATATGTTTTTGCCAGTCTAAAAATCTTCTTCCTTTCTGCCCTCCCATCTTCCATCATTTCTTCCGCCTCTTCTTTTACTCTTCTTTTCACTCTCTCTGCATCATTTCTTGCCTCCACATACTGATCCCTTGTTTGTACGGTTTTATTTTTCAGCCACCTTCTCATCAATACCGTTTTCCTCTTTATTGCCTCCTTCACTTCTTCAGTCCACCACTTTGTGTGACTTTTCTTCGTTCCTCCTACCCATCTTTTGCCTAGAGTTTCCCCTGCTACCCTTCTTGTCGATTCTTGTATCTCCTCCATCTTTCCTACTCCTTCTAACTGTTCTAAGTCTTCATTTATTTTTCTAATATATTCCCTTTTCTTGTCACATTCCTTCAGTGATTCCACTTTAATCACATTTCTCTTTTCTTTATTCTGCAGCTTTTCTGCCTTCACCACCAGGTCCGTCACCAACAATCTATGATCCGAATCCATTGTTACTCCAAGTATTACTTTAACATTCCTTATTATCCTACTGTCAGACGATATTATATAATCTATAATAGATCACTGATCGAATTCTCCTGTGATATTATTCCATCCATACCTTGCGAACCTATGCGAGTCCCTTTGTTGAAAAAAAAACCATTCATGATCTTCAATCCCTTCCTCAGACAGAAATCTATCAGCATCTTTCCTTCAATATTTCTTACCTACTCTCCATACTGTCCTACCATTGTCTCCACCCCGTCTCTTCTCCTTCCCACTCGTGCATTGAAATCTCCAATAAGCAACAGTACATCCTCTTCTCTTCTCTTCTTCCGTCTTCTACATCTCCTCCAACATTTCCATGAACTGTCTTTTTTCCTTTTCCGGGTGTCCCTGTTACGGCGAATATACCTGATAGAAGTAGTACCTCTTTCCCTTGATTTTAAAAGTGCATCATTTAAGTATTTCCTGTAAGAACTCCTATAGTTTGCATGAACGAGGACATCTTCGTTCATATTATGAAGCCTACTCCAATGTTTCTGATTTCCTCCTCTACCCTTTTATATATCATTACCAATCCTCCTCCCATATCTCTTCCTCTCTCTTCTCCTCTCATTCGCATCTCTGCCATTCCCATCACGTCGATCCTCCTCTCCCTAATCATCTCCAGGATCTCCTCCTCCTTTCCACCATACGTCGCAATATTAAGCGTAGCGCATCTAATCTTAAAAACATTATTCAGGTTCCTGATCCAAAATCGTTTCCGGGGTCTGTTGCCTAAAAGGTCTATCTATACTTCGAGGCTGGTCCATATATATATATATATATATGTAACAGTAATAATAATAATAATGTATCAATAAGCAATAATAATAATATCTATATGTACGTATTGAAAAATTATATCTGTATAATATAATATAATAATATATGTAATAATGTAATATATATATATGTTTAATAATATGTATAATAATAATATAACAATAATATAATAATAATAATAATAATAATAATAATAATATAATAATATATATATATATAACCAATAATAATAATGTGTATATCAAATATGTCCTTTCAACAATAATATGAAGTTAATATATGTAATAATAATAATAATATGTAATATGTAATATGTAATATAATATATAATAATAATAATAATAATAATATAATAATAACTATCAACATATGTATGTAATAATAATAATGTAATAATAATAATATGTAATAATAATAATAATGTTATTATATGTGTGTATATGTGTTAATAATAACCATACATATATATATATATATATATATATATATATATATATATATATATATATATATATATATATATATATATATATATATATATATATATATATATATATATATATATATATATATATATATATATATATATATGTATGTATATATGATTTTATAGATGGTCAGAGTATCTAAAGCTGACATCATGTAATTCGAGAACGGCAGCACCCAGTAAAACAAATTGCAGATTTGGAATCAGCGGAAAATTCTAAGGAGGCTTTATAATTTTTTTTACATTTTATTTTTATTTTATTCTTCGGAAATATAACAACGAGCCATAATTTTCTCTAAGGCCTAAGCAATTGACGATATTTTTATCATTTAAATTAAGTAGCCAGGCAATGCTCAGCCTACGACTGAAAAACGAATAAATGTGAAGCAGCATATCTTAATTACTATAGTATTTTTTATATATTTAGATTGTTATTTCATTATTATTTGATTTTTATATATCAAAATATTTGAAAAAAAATATTCCAAAAGAAAATCGATTTATAGAGTTTTTAGAAGAGATTAAAAATCAATTTAGAAGAAAAATTTAAATTTGGAAACGTATGTTAAGAGGTAAAAAAAATTTTCTTGTAATTAAAGTAATAGCATATTGTAAAGGTAATAATTTTTTTTTAACTAAAGGAATACCATTGGGTAAACCGCAAAGATGGCGCCAGGTCAGGGTCTCAGCCTCCAGTGGACGACAGGAGGGGACTTCGTCCCCCTGCAATCCCCAAATCGGCTCAAAGCCCCTAATTGGAATATAAAAGAAATTTCTAAAATTTTCCGAGAAAAAAAAAAAAAAAAAAAAAAAAAAAAAAAAAAAAAAATTAAAAACCCCTCCTTAAATTTTTCCGCGCTGATTCCGAATATGTAATTTGTTTACTGTAGGGACTTATAGTTACATGATGTCAGCTTTAGACACTCTTACCGATTTTATATATATATATATATATATATATATATATATATATATATATATATATATATATATATATATATATATATATATATATATATATATATATATACAATCTATATATATATATATATATATTTATTGCTATATGTTCATAATATAATGTATATATATATAATATATATATATATATATATATGATTCGACTGTCATCGAGTGCGGACGCAGTGGAAACCAGAAGGGAGGCAAGAAAGAGAAGCAGCATCAGGAAGACTGTAGAAGAGTGTTGAAAATCTGAAAGGATTGGACAGATGATTGTAAATCTGAGAAGGAAATTATTAAATAAGTATTTTGGTAATTGTTTCTAAAGAAGAGAGTATTTTAAGGTTTGAAATTTCATCTCTTGCAAAGAAAAATTTATGGCAACTATTCAAAATTTCAAAATATCAAGTATTTATTTTTAAATTGTTTTCATATTTAAATTATTCATGGAGGAGCAACAACTTTTTCGACAACAGTTCTTTTAATTAATTATTTGGAATGAAATGAAAAATTAAAAATGAAGAGAAAAGAAATTTGAAACTTTAAATATTATGAAAAGTGAAGTTGCGTTTCGCGAAGTCGTCGGATCATAGGAAGAAATTTCATAATTCTCTTCGCCTGATAGCAAGGGGCTGAAAACCCCCTTCTATCATTTGTTTCTTTTTGTGAATGGTGATGATAAGTTTGAAAACTTTTCAGCCACCAACACCACCCTGCAGCTATGCGGGATATGGTGTTTTGTATAAATATATATATATATATATATATATATATATATATATATATATATATATATATATATATATATATATATATATTATATATATATATATATATATATATATATATATATATATATATATATATATATATATATATATATATTTAAAAATCTGGAAAAATTAAAATTCGTTTCCACACAAATAAAAATAAAAAATGTCAACACAGTGGAGTTCCGTGTGTATGATGTAACGAGTAACGAGTAACGGAAAAAAAGCCGTTACAATTTTTAAAAAGGGTAGCGTTACCGTTACATCGTTACATTTTAAAATCGTTTGAAGCGTTACCGTTACTCGTTACAATTGTAACGCCCGTTACGTAACGCCGTTACATGTAACGCGTTACTGCCCACCTCTGTATATATATATATATATATATATATATATATATATATATATATATATA
>JABUQX010136582.1:12500-32500 GCA_015478945.1 Trachelipus rathkii
ATAAGCTTTACACGCTGATTCCAAATATGTAATTGGTTTTTCTGTATGTGTCGTACTTTTCGAGATATTTCATTTATGATTTTTTTTTTTACATTTTTATAATAGGCTTTATACGCTGATTTCAAATATGCATTAGGTTTTTCTGTAAGTTTCGTACTTTTCGAGATATTTCATTTTTTAAAATTTTATTGATATAAGGGGACGCTGCGCGTAGCAACACTAATGTAATTTGTTTGGAATAAATTAAACACCATTCGAAAGAGGAAAGATTTCTCTACAATATTTATTTCGATGACACATGCAAAAAAATATTTAGATTTTGAGTAATTTCTTTCCAAATATCATGAATCAGCATTTTCATCAGCAATTTTTAACAGCGAATTTCTGCTGAACTACAAAAGATTTTTGCAAGCGGATTTCACTAAAATACTTGCCATACACATATGTTTTATGAAACAACTCACAAGTAGCAGCAATATATAAAGAATTTTTTTTTTTATTTTTTTGCTAAATCTCAATTTTTTTCTCCATAAAATTTAAAAGTTATCCGAAATATAACAAAAGTTTTTATATTTGCATGAATCATACATCAAAATGATGATCAATGTATAAGAAATTGAAAACAAAAAAAGAAAAGTATAAAATAGTTGGATTTTTTGTTATACCCGAAATAGCAGCTCAATGTAAAAAAATTTTTTTTTTTACTAAAATAGTCAAGAAGTTGAACTATGAGCAGCGGCAAAACCGTTGGGTATACATCAAATTTATATAAATAAAAAAATTTGTATCTTGCCAATTTTTACATGTAAAAATTTAATTATAAATAATCAGATGAATAGTAAAAAAGTTATATGCCGTCAATTATTTAAATTTTCTTTTTTTTCTTTTTTTGCAACTAAAAAAAGAAAAATCACAATAACTTTTTTATTATAAATCCGATTATTACGAAACTTTCAGAGCATGTATAATTAGAAAGGATACACATATTGTGTTTAAATAAATTTTTTGTATACTAAATACTTTTGCCCCTGTTAATGGGAAAACTTATAAATTTTAAAAAGTTTTCCCGCGAGTAGCAGCAAAACCATTGGGCATACAGAAAATTTATCTAAATAAAATATGTGTATATCGTCGAGTTATAAAGGCCATAAAAGTTTCATTCTTATCAGATGAATAATAAAAATGTTGCATGACACCAATCATTAAAAAAAAATTTTGGCAACTCAAAAATGAAAAACCGTGAAAACTTAATTATTATTTATACGATCAGTTTGAAATTTTAAGAGCATATATAATTGGGGAAGGTAAACATTTTTTGTTTAAAAAAAATTTTTGTATGCCCAACAGATTTGTCGCTGCTCATGGGAAACATTCCAAAGTTTTCAAAAGTTTCCTCGTGATCAGCGGCCAAACTGTTGGGCATACCAAATATTAATTTAAATAAAATATTTATATCTTGTAGAGGTATATAAGTTGTGAAAGTTTCATTGCAATCGAATAAATATTAAAAAAGTTACACCCCACCAGTTCTATTTTTTTCTTTTTTTTTGCTACCAAAAAAAAAAAAATTTCTGATAAATTTTTTAATTTTTGTTCAATCAATACGAAACTTTCAGGTCATATACTACTAGGCAAGGTTCACATTTTTTGTACTTGCTCCGAAAGTTTCGTGCTGATCGCATGAATTATAAAAAGGTTATCGTGATTTTTTCATTTATCTCCTTGTATATTGTGAATAAAATATTTTATGCCTATTGAAAATACCCACACCATTGGAAAGAGCATTCAATTCTACACTACAAAGAGTTGAAACCTAAAAATCATGGAATTGATGATTACTACCTTCAAAAGTTAGGAAACCCTACGCGCAGCGTCCCCTTAAGTACATTTTTTGGAGTACTTGTACTTGTACTTACAGTTCCTAAACCAGTGTACATTGTTAGTATCATATACTAACAATATGTTTAAAAAACAAAACAAAAAAAATCAAAACTGACGGAGTCTTAAAACATAACAGGGCCTATATATATATATATATATATATATATATATATATATATATATATATATATATATATATATATATATATATATATATATATATATATATATATATATATATATATATATATATATAAAAAATATATGTATATATATATATATATATATATATATATATATATATATATATATATATATATATATATATATATATATATATATATATATATATATATATATATATATATATATATATATATATATATATATATATATATATATATATTTATATATATATATATATAAATAAATATATATATATATATATATATATATATATATATATATATATATATATATATATATATATATATATATATATATATATATATATATATATATAAACCACTTACCTTTTTTAAATAAAAAAGTAAAACAAAATATACCATTGCATCGATTAAACAAAATCTGAATTTACAAGAAAATTTAGATTTTTAAACAACTAGTTACCAAAATTTCATTTCTTTTTCTTTTGCTGCGTTTTATCTTCTCTTATCAAGAACCAGCAGTAGTCACCCATCATGTTAGGATGTACTCTTCCTTGATATCGGTGTTCCATTGTCATGATGGCTTGATGGAATTTTTCTCCTTGCTCGTCACTAATAAAGCCCAAGTTATTGGGAAAGAAATCCAAATGGGAATGCAGAAAGGGAATTTTTAGTGACATCCTACATTCAGGCTTTTGATAGCTGTCCAAGAATTTTCTTACCAACTCTTTGTAATTTTCAGCTTTCTTGTTGCCCAGAAATCCCGAAACCACTGATTTAAATGTCCTCGAAGCAGATAGTTCCAAAGCAGTTAAAAGTGTCATCCTTCAAGAGTTTTCTGTGATCTGTGGGCCATCGAATATTCCTTCTTTCTATTTTGCCTCACTTAAAGTAGGGAACTGAGTCCTGAGATATGCAAAGCCATCTCCATTTTTATCTATTTCCTTCAGAAAGTTTTTCATTAAGCTTAATTTTATATGTACAGTTGATATCAATATATTCCTTGAGTCAATTAAAGGTTGATACTTAACATTTTCAAGTTCTTGAACGTAGATTCATCTTTCTGCCTACTTTTTCTATATAAAATGCTTGTCTGTTTCTTTACTATCCCATAGGCAAAGGAAACAGCAGTATTTAAAGTCTCACTACCATACCTACAAATTTCAAGTCTCCATAAAGTTTCAAACCATACCATTTATACTGTATTGCATTAATTAAAATTAATTTGCTGTCATATGTTTCCTTCGTATCTACTGAGTATTTTACAGGTAATGAAGGTTTAGCATTACCTTTATGAGGCAATACGGCTTTCATTCTTGTCTTTGAGGAGTCTATAAAATGTCTCCATTCCTCTGTGACATGTTTGTAACCAAGTTTAACCATCAAACCGTCAATATTTACACAAATATACCGATCGTTGCATGGTGAAATATTTTAAATATCGCACATTCTTCGTCTATATGTTGCCAATAAACTGCATTGCTGTAGTCTAGATCCTGAGAGTTCAGCTTGTCCTTTGCTGAGATCTAAAACTCTGACTAGATCGTCGAGCTCTCTTTGATGAATGAGATGGGAGGTGTCCTCTCATGAAATGAAATGAGGGACGGGTAAAAAGATGCTGACGCTTCAATTTTCTCAACAGTTTCCTCTGTCAGGGATATTGAATTCTTCCAGAGTCCCATGGGTAAGCTTAGGACTGAGGAAGTCAGAACCCATGGTATTGCCTATGTGTATGTATGCAAGAGTTTAGGGATAAACCCTAGTATTTGATTTTGTTTATTAAAACTTTTGTTTCTGAAGCAGAAATAGCAGTCTTCTAAGGTGGTTAGTAGGCTCGCCGCAAACAAAGGTACCGGCAACGCAAGTAGTATCAGTGACGCACAATCGAGATGTCAGATTTTCGCTAATCAGGCAACCTGTCGGTATTTATTGTAATTTCTGGCACTTTTTAGCGTTTTTTTAATATATTTTTGGCACTTTTTTAGCCTTCTTGATATATTTCTGGCATTTTTTAGTCTTTTTGATATATTTCTGGCACTTTTTAGAATTTTTGATATATTTTGGCATCTTTTTTTAGTATTTTGATATAGTCATATATCATATCATTTATGCCTTTTGGCACCCACAGCGACATTCCCTGGGTACTTTTTATCGCTCACGTACTTTTCCCTGAGTTACTTTCTGGGTACTTTTTCCATCGTTCACAGGTACTTTTCTGAGTTACTTTTTTCCTGGATTAATTTCTATATTCATGCGTTTTCCTGAGTTTTTTTCTATCATTCACAACATTGTCTTTTTTTCGCGCGTTTTTGACGCGTGCGGCGTCAAATAATGGTATGCCGAGCGTCATTCACGGCGTTTGGGTTCAGTCCGAGACCGCCCCACCGCATGCCTGTTTATTATATTACTTATTATTATTTACTTTAGTTTAAGTTATGCGGAATTACTCCAATATTCCCTAATATATATATATACTTACTGTCCTTACTGTCCTTATAAATAGTCCTATAATTATATTATTCTAAAGATTAGTTGCTCAATTTAAAATAAGTCAATGATTATTATATAGAGCTGACTAATACATATATATCCCTAACCAATATACTTATAATATTCGCTCTACATAAGCCGCAGACATTAAGGGAGATAGGTGTTAATAATATTCATATATTATATTAATTGAAACAATATTCATAAGCAAAACAACATTATAATGGTATATTAATATGTACACTCATGGCCAATGAAGATTAAGGCATCTCCAAGCTTGGAAGAATACCAGCCGCCGCTTTCGAATACTCGAACCCATACACATATCCCGTTTCACCACTTGAAATTAATAAATATTGACATCACATGATGAATAATTCATTAACATATTATTTTAAATCATTTAAAACTATAATGCAGGACATGGCGTTGAACCATTGCCCTTTTAACTCTCAATCCAGAGCTCTGACCAATAGACCATAAAGGTACTTAAAGATAAAATGTAAAATAAGTAATATTTCTGTTATCGCTCGCGGTCAATTTGGGTTCGAACCTTTACTCTTGGAACTATACAAATACTTTTTTTTCATATTGAGATTATATATATATATTAAACTTATATATAATATAATATATAGTATATATTTAACTACTAGTAATTTGTGATAGTATAGGTATGATATTGAGTATAGTATTGTGTATATATATAGTATATATTAGATATATAATATATACTATATATATATATATAAGATATTTAGTATATATATATAGGATATATAATATATATATATAATATATAATATATAGTATATATAATATAAAGATAAGTATATATATATTTATATATATATATATTATATAATATATAGTTATAAATATATATATACTAGAGAAAAAGTACTTGATATATAATATATATATAATAGTAGTATGTTAATTAAATATATAACGATATAATAAGCTATAGTATATACATATATCTTAGTATTAATATATATATATATATTATATATTATACAATATATTTATATATTATATATCATATATATATATATAAATTTTTATATTATACAAAAAAAAAATATATATATATATATATAATATATATATATATATATATATATATATATATATTATATATATAATATAGTTTTGTTTTCTTGTCCTTGCTGTCGGAAGACCATGCTGTCTCAATGTACCACACTGCCAGGCGTAAGATGTTTTCACCCGTAAAAGCTTATTGTTAACTAATAAAAATACTAATATTTAAGGTGTTATAACATTTATGAAAATACTTTTTCTGATTCCTGTATTAAAATATTTGTTGAATTCAAAAATTTATTCATTTTTTAATAGATGTCCTGTTTTTATTATAAGTTACTCCCTATGCACAAATGTCACCACATATATATATATATATATAAATATATATATATAATATATATAAATATATATATATAATACTATATATATATATATATATATATATATATATAATATATATAACTAGTATATATACTATAAATATATATATATTATATAATATATATATATATATATAAATATAATGGTATATAGTAGTAAATAGTAGAATATAATATGATATAATAGTAATATAAACGTAAGGTATATTAATATATATATATATATATATTATAGGTATATATATTATAATATATAATATATATATATATATATATAAGAGTAAATATCATATATATCATATATATAATATATATATACAGAAATATATATATATATATTATATATAATATATAAATATATAACATTATATATTTATTAATATATATAAAGGGTATATATATATACTGACGTATGTTATATTTTTTAGTTTAGTACACTGGGCAGGAGCCCAATTCAATGAAGGGGTGTTGCACAAAAAGTTTCATGCTGGTATGCGAGCAAAATTAACGGCATATGAGATAAAATTCACGATTAAATCAGCATGGGAACACAGAAGATGGAAGAGAATTCCAAGAACAGAGGGTGGCAGGAAAGAAGAAATCACCAGGCGTACTAGCCTGGAGTTACCAAGTACGACAATACTCGTGCACAGACAACACACCCCGTTGATTGCTACGAGGGCGTCGAGTAAATGATGAGTGGTCGTGAGGTGGTAAGATTCCCTCGATACAGTTGTGCCAGGCTGTGGTGCCTATGATGAAGGATGATAAAAGCACCAAACAGTTCGGCGCCGCAAAGGATAGAGGGTCAAGTGAACTGGGAAGTACAATTGCAATTTATAAGCTTTTTGGCCTTTGACTCGACCGCTGTTCAAAGCGGATGAAACCGTAGCCCCCCCCCCATTCTATGTACAACAGTAACTTGCCATACAAGGGGGCGATTAGACTTCTTGTATGCTGGAGTAACTGAGAAGAGGATAAAAAATAGTCTTCGACAGTTTCTAAGATTCAGAACTTTCAAGTTATCTTTGAAGCCAACACTAGAATGCTAAGCCGTTTGTGTAATTGTGAGGTTTCCAAGACATTTTTTTTGTTTATGTTTGGCCAAGAATGTTTATATTTTCAACTAACAGGAGAGACGAGAGTACCAATCGAAAGATTATTTAGGCAATTTGTTAGAAGGTTGTTTTATGCAGTAATCCCAAATGGTTCTACCAACTGGTAAACAATATGAATTATTTTTCACTATAGGACCCTAGTGAAATGCTGTTTCATCCTTCTGAGAGGCAATTAATCCATATGAAGTAGCAATAAAACGAAGGAGAGAATTGAAATGAGTTGAAGGAGTGAAGGTGAATCATCGGCTATATGAGTGATAGAGTAGATGTGCAGGAGAAGTGAGTACATGACGAGAGAATCGAAGTCTATAAGGGATAATAGACATGTACGCTGCCAGAGGAGTATGCAGACGGGACTTTTCCACTCTTGGAGAATGCTCTAATCACACTTGTGCAATCTAGGACGAATAGAGACCTATATAGAACGCATTAGAGTTCGCGGCTAGCCGAACACGCGAGTGAGCCCGAAATATATTATGAGAAGCGAACTTGTAAAGAGAAGAGGACCAAGTAATGAGATATATTAAGGCTGAGAAGGAGCAAGGAGGATATAAACCCAAACGGAGGTATGCAACTTGGAGAGACAGTGCTGACGACGGTTGCATACTAACAACACACCCCGGTAAACTGCTTGGATATGTCAGGCGACGCCGCACCAGCAATCTCTCTCCCCTTCTACTTCACTAAGAGCGAGAACACACTTACCGTTAAATCCGTTTAATTATGTTCACAGGGGAAAATAATGTAAGGTTTTAATGTATGATTCTGTCGATTTAGAATCACTATGAGATTATTAAGTGTTCCTGCAATTCGTTCTCGATCAGTTAATATAGGATTCCCATTAGTTGACATCGCGAGCACATGCGGGCGCGCACTATTGGGTAACATTCTGCGGCTGTAGAGCGGAATATTTAGTATTGGTATTTTTAATTATTTTTTGAAAATTGAGTATTCTTTAGAAAAAGGGGGAAATGCTATAATCGATTAATATTAATTTTTTTGAGAGCAAGCACATACTAATCTTTTTTGAGTATGTTATTTATTAACTTAAAGAAGCAAAGTTATTATTTTAAAGAGTTGTAATCTGGGACTTGTAACAGCTGTTTGAATACAACTAAAAGTTTAATAGCACAATTTACTCTGTTATATTTTCTAGTTCCCAGCTCGTACGCAGTAGAGGTCAAACGTCTGCGAATATATATAAATCTTGAGATTTATTGATATAAATAATTATTCAATTATATATAATTTTAATTCAATGTATAATTATAATATATAATATTATATATTTATTCATAGTTTAATTAAGGATATATACCATTTAGTATTTAATATTAAAAATTACGTATTTTGAATAGTAGTGATAGGATCAGATACTAAACACTTTAAATTTAAAGTATCACGAGTAGTAGTATACGATAGGTACGGTAGACGTATATATAATAGTAATGCGGACTTTGAGACGTAATATTAAGCGGATGATGTAATGGTCTATGATTATTAAATGACTATATGGGAGATATAATAGTCTAATTAAATAGTGCGTAGAGTGATGAATATCACGTCATAGGCTGAACATACGTTATATTTGAATAATAGTTTAGTCTGCGGCACTCCACTCGTATGTCTCGGGATTATGAATGGATTCTGTGAAGAGTAGACGTCTCTTATATGTGTTGCGGGACTACCAGTGGATGCCCTGAAAACTTGTTAAGTGTATTGGTTGGTTGGGTATGTTAATAACCTGTGAAAAGAGCAAAGTACGTTAAGTGTATCTGAGATATGTGTTCCATTTTTGGGGGCTAGCCTCCCAAAGGCGTACAAATCAATCAATATTGACTTAGTATAATATATTATATAATTATACTATATACATATATAGTTATAAATATAGTTAATAAAAATATAGTATTATAATAATATATATAATAGTTATATTTAATCATTATAAGTATGTATATATAATATATATATATAGTATTATAATTAATATATATAATTATTAATTATAATAATTAATATTATTAGAGTATAATATTAATAAGTAAAGCCACCTTGAGGTTGTAAGGTATAAGGAATTTGTATAATCATTATTAATTTTTTATTACACTCTATAAGCAGTATAGCAACATACTCAACTAGATATTCATTTCGGAAATAATTCTGTCAATGAAATATATAAGTAAATCTTTATAATTTTGTCAAAGAGTTGTCTTCGATTATTGTCATTTGTCATAAATAAATAGGGTTGAACTAGGAAATATAGCTACTGATATTAAACCTTCTTTGTAAATAGTTCAGATATCATCGGGGGTAATGAACTGACTCAATTTAAGCTGCAACAGGGTGATCTAAATTAAGTGTAAGATTGATACAAAATTATTAAGGATTTCAAAAACACGTTCAGATAATTATTTGGACATTAAAGAATTGTTTACAGTATATTTTCGTCTTAAATAATGGAGATGGGTTCCCACACTTCGGATGGCTCTGATCGGCTGTCATTTTAATTGTAAACGTGTATCTTATGAAGCAATTAATACATTGAAACTAGAACTGACAATAATATATACCAATTAAATAAATAGTCAGTTCATTAGAGATCCAATATTTTTCTATTATTTGAGTATTAATTGATTAGTTTCAGTCAATAGTGCTTATACAAACACTTCCCTTTAATTAAACCCCCGCGTAGTATTAGGAAGAACTAGGGGGGTTTAATGAAATTGAGAGATAAACATCGCCTAAAGGGAGCCTTAAATTCACATAAAAGAAATATCTATAACTAAATCCTATGCAAATATTCCTGCCACAATAGAAGTGGTATTTACACGTATAGGAATAAAAATAAAAAAATACGCTAATCATAGCCAAAAATAATTTCAATAATTCAATACCTAAGTGCAATATTGGGGGTCATGGGTTTTTATCAGTTTTAAATTACAAAAAAAAGAAAAGTGAAACTTTTAAAAAATAATATGAGCCATTAGCCAAATTTATTTATCGATTACCATCGTTAAAAAAAAAAATGTTAAAATATTGCTATCAATGTCCAAAAGACTTATTTAAAACTCAAATTAAGTACTTTATGGGTCATGCCACGCGTTTTTAGTGCTAAAATTTGCCTAGAAAAGGACAAGAGAGGAAACTTTCAAGAAATAATATAATCCAAATTTATGTATAATGATATCGTCTTCAAACACCGAAAAAAACATCTAATATTATAAATCAAAAAGAACTAATAGAATACCCAAGTTTTTGACTTTCGCTCTTTGCCTTAAGATTGGCACTATCGGAAAAGCGCGATATTAAGTAGGATTTGGGTTACAATTTGAAATAGAGCATCAATTTTTGCAATAACAAATTTTATAAGGTTAATCAACCTCAGAATATTTTTTTATATTTTCATCTTAAATTGGGAAATGTGTAAAAATACTAAGTTAGCGCAAAGAAATATGGCATTAGAAAAATATTTTGAGAAAGAACATTGCTTATGTTCATCAGTGTATTTCTGATTTAAAAAAAATGGCAGAAAATTTAGTACGAACTTATTCAGTCTATGATAAATATTTTATGAAAATGTATTTAACAGATTATTCCAAAGACAAAATAAAGAGTGGAAAGATTTCTAACCCTTTTTCCGTACAGCCGCAATTATTGAATTATTCTTTAAAATTAATATTATTCATCTAAATTCTAATCATCCAACTGATCAGGCGACGTTGAGTAGAGTTAGGAAAGATAACCGTACCGTGAAAACAGCTTGATAAATAACACTTTGAAAATAACAATGAAATTTTCAAATTCAAATTTTTAAATTAAACATAAAGGACAAAAAATGTTTTTTTATTCTAATTCGTATGTAAATGTTTCCTAACTGTATGGGGTATGTGTAAATCAAGATACAGTATACCGATAATATTTGATTAGATATCTGATTTTTTTCCTAAACGTATCATGTATCAATGACATGAGTCATGCATGTAATAACACTGTGAGGAGATCCTGTATTTTGACGAGTTGACGCGTAGCGAGTATGTAAGTATCATGTATCTATATATTCTCATGAATTTGATTATATATCTTTGTAAGCTAATAACATTTAATCATTTCTTTTTATCTGATTAAAGTAGAAAATTTTATGTACCAAAGACATTCGAAATACTTTGATAGATATCTGAAAATATTTTTTATTTTTATTACTTTTTCATTATATTAAAAATAGTTTGAAACTTGTGAAAGAACAACAAAGTGCACAATCAATTAAAAGAACAATGAAAATCCGTAGAGTATTTTTCCACATAAAAAACACAAAAATAGCATTACTAAAATAATGAAAACAAAAATAAACATAAATAAAACAATAATTAGCATTGTGATATATATATATATTATATACTATATATATATATATATAATATATAATAGTATATATATATATATTATATATATATATATATATATAATAATATATATATTAGCTATATATATATATATATAGATATATAAATATTATATGATATAATATATATTATAATATGTATATTATAGTATATTATTTATGCGATATGAGCGAGGGAGCTATAGGTCATAGGACAAGAGGATGTGGATTACAATCTTAAAGACTGCCGCATGACGCTTAGGGCATGAAGAGCGGGAATATATATATAGTATATATGAGTTTGATATATATAATATAGTATTATATTATATAAATATTATTACTATATATATTAAACTATATATATATATAGTATTTATACTATAATTTAATAATTATGGTATTATGATTATTAGTATGATTTATATATATATATATATATCATGCTCCTCAATGTTAATATGAATAACCTGTTATATTCATATATCCACCGCATGGGTCTTAATCTATTAGAAGAGTCGCTCGCTGCGATCCGTTTATTCGAACGCTATTGTACTTACTCTCCTATAAATTTCCCCTAATGTCAAAAGCCATCCTAACGAAAAGTAAATATATATCAATAATTAATATATCATAATAAAAAAGGTCAGTGCAGAAAAATTTATCTTTAATGTCTTCCAATCGCATTTCACGCATGATATATCGGTTAGTTCATGCATATGTATCTCTAAATTTTACCGTTTTCTTCTAAATTTTGCATTTGTTTTCATAGGTCATTCCAGATGAGCGCTAGTAAAAAATATTTGAAATTAAAGAACGAGTTAAAAATTTTCTAGCGAAGAAGGTGTGGGGACTGACTCAAGCAGATACAAGAGGCAAGAACCTCTTATGTGTAAAACGTTTTTCATTCCTAGAAGAGGCTACTACAACAGACTGGCAAGCCTACACGTATAGATCTCGTCATTGGAATCATGAGGTGATGAAGGCAATTACGATATCCTTGTGATATTGGCGGTTGTTTACAAGTCTGAAATATGCAGTGCAAATCTTATCTTTGATATATAGAAATACTTTAAAAACATATAATCTTAAAAACTACAAAACAAAGGTCATTCTTGAAAATTTGATATACTTATCACTCAACTATATTAGCTACTTAAAGCTGACAGTTTAGGATTCTTCTACCTAATGTAGGATGATTCAAAACTACTTATGGAATGCAAAAGTATTTATATTAACTCTTATTTAAACTACTTGCATCATGACTCATTGTACAAACTACTTCCAGCACCTAGAGTAGAAATAATTTACACTACTACTTGAATATATTGTGAGTGTTTTTCGGGTTTTGCTTTTAAGTAACTTTCGCCTTTCTTGACGTCTGACGAGAGATGGGAGATGGTAGACGCGATGAGTTGTAAGCGCGAGAGCATTCTTGGCTTATCTTTGTAAATTATCAGGTCAATATATAATATCATAGATATATAATATATATATATATAATATATATATATCTATATAATATTACTATATTTATAGGCGGCGTAGCGAAGGGGTCAGCGGATGAGTGGTAAGTTGCGTCCGTTACTGAGGATGGGGCGCGGGTGTGGGGTGGAGGGTTGGTGATATATGGAGGGTGGTTATACGTGTAGAGCGATGGAGCTGGGTTGATGGGAGTTTAGTATACGTGCAGACTCATAGTATATATATATATTATAGGGCAAGAATAAAGGTACACCCCAAAGGGGGGGGGGGGTCCTCTCTTCTCACTTGCATGTTCAATCTACTAACTTTTACTGGGTTGGTTTATGGTACGCACCCTCACGACCATGGAGGATAGGAGGTAGATGTATGATATATATATATATATATATATATATATAATCTAGATATATATATATATTTTAGTCTATATAATATATATATATATATATATATATATATTATAGGTATGTGTGTGTGTGTGTTATATATATAATATAGTAAATATATTATTATATAGTATATATATATGTTCTATAGTATAATATATATATATATTATATATTATATATATAATATATAATAATTAATAATATATATATGCGCATGGATAATCTGGAGTTTGTTCCCTTTCTTTTCAGAATCATCAGTCATGGGCTTTGACTCTCCGGGTCAACTGGTGACAATACTCTGACCTGATCTACACTGAATTTGTGGTCTTCTCCCTTAAGGGATTGTTGGGAGTCTTGTGTGGTGCGCTCGACATGCTCCAAAAGAACTTCTGATCTCTAGTAAGCCTGAATCTCTATGCTTACCCTATGTCTAATGTATTTGCTCACTCTGTGCGAGCTCGCATAGGTCAGAGCACTCGCGTGTTTGAGATGGCGACTTCTCCTCTCTTTTCCCTGTTTAATTCGCTAGGTTGTGTAGCCGCAAGGTTTTTGTTAGTTGCTCCACTTACTGTCCTATGTTTCATCAAAGATCTCGCTCCACTTCTATCTTTTTCTAAATTCTGTCTCAACATCTTATTGCACCGGTGACTCAACTCTCCATGTCTTACTCATTTCGCGACTCTTATTTCTTTGCATCTAAGAATTTGGCCTCGTTGTCTTCAAGCTTTCCGATTCCTAATTCTTGGGCCGCGACTGGTTGAGATTTCTCGGGTGGGGGCCGCCGCAACCTTGTGAAATTCCAACTCTCTTGCAAACTCAACTATTCTTGTCCATCTGCCCTCTCAAACACCTCCTAACTTTCGATTGTCTCTTCGAGGCTTCTACGTATCACTGTTACAGCAAAAACATTCCCCCTGGTTGAGATGAAACAAAAAATTTGTATTGGATAACCTCATATCACAGACGGTTGCAGAAGGTGACTCCAAAGGATAGCTGTATATATGATGATGAGATGTAGGGGTGTTCTGTTTCGAGGTTGCGGGATTGTTGTTACTCTGCACAGCTCCCCGGTCCAGGTTATTAAGTTCTTATTCACGCCTGTTTGGAGTCTGTCCAAATAAATCTGGAGGAGCTCCGGCTCCTTCTGATTTCCACCGGCACTTCTGGTTCGTGTAGAACTCCTTGCTCTGTCTGTTGTGTGAACGTATATTAATCTTATCCTCTTATAAAAAGCCCCCGTCTTTTGCGTCAACTCCAGGAATTCTGCGTAAGGTTTGGCTGGGTGGGTTTTCAATGGACTTTATTATTCTTGTATAAACTATTCTTCAATATGTTTTTTGTGTTTGCAAGTGTAATGCTGTAAATATATATATAATAGATATATAAAAGGTGTAAATATATAAAGGACTGATATGTATTGTATAACTATAAAGTATGCTAGGGTTTTGCACGAGGGTATATATAAAGTATAGTATTAATAGATGATGATATATATAAGTATAATAATTATCGTAGGTATTTAAATGGATTTCTTATTAGAGTTTTTATTCAATTTCTAGAAATTGGGCAGAGCTATATAACAAGAAAATCTACAGATACTAAACAAATGGGAGGAAAATATTAGTTGGGCCAGGGGCAGAAGTATAAGTATAGGTATATATATAATATTATATACTATGATATATATACTATATATAGTATATATAAGTTATATATATTATATAATACTAGACTTTATATATATATATAGTATAAGATTATATATATCTATATTAGTATATACATACAGTATATATATATATATACTATATATATATATATATATATTATATATATGATAATATATATAGTGAATATAGTATATATAGTATAAGTTTATCATAGTTTATAGTGCACAACTGACGGCAAAACTGAAGGCTGCCAGCGATTCTGTCGGGCTAAATCTGGCACAATCAGTGCTCATTTTGGGGATATTTTTGGTACTTTTTACTAAATGATTAGACCTTTTTTTAGGAATTTTGCTACTTTTTCAGCGTTTGGCCAGATTTGTCGCAAGAAATCGGCAACCAATCCGTTCAATTGACCTTTTTCAACATTTTTTTGGCACTTTTTAGCATTATTTTGAAGCTAACTTTTTTCAGCATTCTGTCCATAATTCAGCGTCAAGACGCCCAACTCCGAGGATGTTTGGGGGATTTGAGCCCATTGGTCAGCTCTGCAAACGTCGAAGGCTAAGGACTTGAATAACCATTTTTCGGGAAGATTTTGAAATTCCAGTCATCGTCGGAGCTGGGCTTGGAAATTTCCAATCATTTCTACTTGATCTTGACGGTTTGAATACGTCAAAGGTTCAGGGTTTGTAAGGTCGGCTGGACTAGGGTAATGTAGAGGTCTGGAAGACCGTTTTCGCGGATGTTTTAGCCTCCCAAAAGGGGGCGGAGCCGCCAGAGGGGGCCTTTCTTGGTTGCCTAGAAGGTTTTTTCATTGATCGAGTGGATTCTTTGTTGCGGTTCCATCGATTAGGCGTGATCGATTACCACCTAAGTAGGCGAAGATGTTTTTAAATCGTCTGTTTGATCGTGCAACTAAGTTGGCTGTTTTGACTATGCAAATATAATCGAAAGAAATAAGTACAACATTAACATGTCGATTAATCGCTGGTAGGTAAGTGCGGAGTGAGGCTTACCGTTTTCGTCTTAGGAAGTAATAGAGGTCATGCGCTTTCCCAAAACTGGGTATACGTGTTACGTTATGTGTTTGAAAACTGATCACACAGTGAGCACGAAGTTTCAAGTCTCTGGAATGTATAAGTAGGTGGGTACCGCTCGGCCTCCGAGAGTGCGAAGGGTGAAATAGTCACGCTAGTCGCCCTTGTTGCTGCGTGTCCTTTTCAACGAGCGAAAATTAGGCTTAACGATAGCACAAGCATCGACAGGTGGATCACAGGAGGTTTGGTGACCACGTTAAGGTCACCCATCAAGGGGAGTGCAGTTGTCGCCCTGTAGCGCCAAAAGGAGTGTATCAAGATAGTCGGTCCTGTAAAACCAGAGGATGTGTAAGAGCGCTAGAGCGAACTGTTTAAAAATGGGATCGTCAGAAGAATTGGAAACGTTGGAGAGCGGGTAAGAGGAGGTCGGAAGTCCGGAGTCAGAGTCCGCGAGTTGGAGTTGGATTCGGATGCAGAGGGTGTCAGGGGGACCCCCCGGAGGGGTCTCAGAGCCTGAAAAGCAGGATATGGAAAGGAAGCGAGAGAAATAGCGGATGGAATGCAAACATGGGAGAAGAAAGAAGGACAAGGAAGAAGAGAGGACAGGGAAAGAAGAATGAGGAAGGAGGAAGTATAGGAGAAGGATCAGAGGTCAGGAGAGATGAGGGGAGTTGGCTCTGGTCGTGCCGGAGCCAGTGGCGTGCGAGTTATAACATTTGTATAACAACAATGTTGGTGTCTTTAAATATGTTAATGGAGCAATATAGATTTCGAAAATAAATACTTAAGAACCATCAAGAAAAAATAAAAAATTAAATAATTAATAAATAAAAAAATAAAATTATTATTCTGTTTTAATGTTTAAATAACTTCAAATGTAGTTTTTACATACCCTATAAGCAGTAATCCAGTAAGAATCAAAACCGACCGATCCAACCACCTCCTGGTCCAAAATCGGCTCTATTGAATCTATTGAAATTGCAAGTCAAATTATTTACTAAGATTATCATGTTTTAACATACCTAAAGCAGTAAATCAGTTAAAATCAAAAATGTAACAAATCATAACCATTTCCCAATTCGTGATCTATTGATCTATTGATCTTGTGATCTAATTTGGTATCTATTGATTCAAGTCGAATATTTTTTTAGTAAGATTGTCGATGTTTTATATACCCTATAATCAGTAAATAGTAAATCAAACCCCAACCTCCCTCCTGTCCAACATTGATCTATTGATGCTATTGATCTATTGATCTTGATCTATTGATTATTTATCTATTGATCTAGTGATTCAGGTCCTCTATTTTTACTAAAATTATCAATGTTTTACTACCCTGATCATAAATCAGTAAAGTCTACCGTCATCACGACGCCGACCATCATCGATACATGATCTACTTCACTATGATCTATTGAATTCAATGTCACATTTTCGATGTATTCATCTTTGGATAAAACATAACATAAAAACAAAATTCTTTATATCACTGATCACGAATATAAGGTGCTACCGTAACAAGTTTTCACATTAATAAAGAGCTTACTTAGCATCCTCTGACCTATGAATATAATACAACGACAAACTTGACACACCTTAAACATAAATAAACTGTTAACGTTAACAAAGTTTCGCACTTAACAAAGTAAAGTAACTAGCATAACATACAAAAAAACGTAAACTACTCACACTTTGTCATGCATATCTCTAACATAACAATGTAATTTATATTAACATCTTCATTTAAGCTAAAATTTTATCACAACAGTTGGCTAATATCATACTCGGTCAACGAATCTTATATGCTAAGGTAACAAAGTTCTTCACATCAATAAAAGCAAGCATACCATCAACTGAACTAAAGAACTATAATGTACAACAATCAAACCTAACACACCTTGAGCGATGATAAACTGTTAACATGTGGCAAGAGTTCAGTCACTTACGCAAAATGTGAAGTAACTAACATCACATTACAAGAAGAGTAACGCTAGTTCACACTTTTTCAACCGTCTAACATATCAATGTTAAGTTATTTACATTAACATTGGTAAATATTCAACAAAAAGTTCACTATATCTTTACAAAGTACCATAATACCTAAGGAAAAATCAAACATAGTAAAGTTTTAATCCTCTGTAAAGCCTAACTGCGAACATAACGATAGACAAACCTAACATATCTTAAGAGCAAATAAACAGCTATCATTAACAGCCTGAAAGCACTGATGTATTGATATAACGTCGTATTTAGGTATCGCTTTAAGTTCACGAACATAACATGAAAACAAATTCTTTATACCCGCGCGCGAGAATATATGCTAACGTACAAAGTTGTCGCAGCATTATAAAGCTAACATAGCCCTCACATGACTAAGAAATATAATGTAGCACCAACACACTAGCACAACTTACGAAGCTAATTAAACTGGTAACAATTAAAAAGTTCCAGCTTAACAACAGTTAATTATAAACGCTCAAATGAATAGGTAAGCTATAACGTAAACAAAGTCCACATCAATAAAGCTAACATAAGCCGTAACATGAACTAAGAAAAATAAATGTACAGAAAGCCGACAAACCTAACACAATCACACAACGAAATAAACTGTCACCATTACAAAGTTTACAGCACGGAACTTACACCTGTATAAGCTAACTAAATTATGCATCAATCGGTAAGCTATTCAATATTTTGTTTCAAAGACACTTTCTCTACATATAAACGTTAATCTACACTGACACAGTAACATTTAACAAAATATCATAGACCTGCTCCGATTATCAATACACTGATCAACGAATAGTAGCTAGCGTAACAAAGTTTTTTACCATCCATAAAGAGAGATAATTTACAAAATTTATCATAACCTTGACCTAAATAATTTTTGGAAAGAAATAATTGCAACAAATCATTCAGTAATATTCTAAACATAACAGAAAAGGCACAGTCTTTGAATAAAGAATATATAATAAATATATAAATAGTTTTGCTACTTCAAAGCAGTATATCGGTTAAATCAGAGCCACCCGCGACCCCAACCATCAGCCGTCCCTACCCGACCCGTTGATGATCTTTTGATTAGCTTGATCTAATGATTCAGATCACATATCGACGTATCATTTTCGGATAACATACATGACAAAAATAAGTTCTTTATATACCTAACAAAGTTTTCCTAACGTTAACATTGTTTAACATTAATAAGCTAACATAGCCATTAACAGCACTACGAGATAAATGTTACAATGACGAAACTCAACACACCTTACCACACGAATAAACTCTACATTAAACAAAATTCCATACTTAACATGAGTAAAGTGACTGACATAACGTACAAAACGATACCTATTCACACTTTTTCAGACATATCTCGTAACATATCAATGTTTGATATTTTAGCCGGCTTTTTATACAGCTAAGCGATCGCATTTCATAATCATACGGATAAACATAGCACAAAATGAATTCTTTATAAGACTAACACATCGAATATATGCTTAACATAACAGTTTTCACATTAATGAACTAACAATAGCATCATATGAACTAAGAAGATAATGTACAACAACAAATCACTACCACAACTAAGGCAAGCAAAGTGGGTTAACATTAAAGCTGAAAGTTCCACACTTAACCCCATTAAAGCAACTAACATGGTATACAATCAATCGTAACCTATTCATGACTTTATTCCAAGCATATCTCTAGGACCATATCTAACGTTAATTTTACACTAGAGACACAGTATATTGTACAAGAATTTATCAATAACCTTGTCTAATTATAATACTTACAGACCACGAATAACTGTAAACATAGGACAGAAGTTTTATCCAACCATTAACATAAAATTTGAATATAATATTAATAAAGTAGAATGGCATACAATCTAGATTAATTTTTAAAGCAGTAAAATCAGTATCAAGTAAATCCAAGAACCATCAACCCT
>JABUQX010136582.1:37500-40000 GCA_015478945.1 Trachelipus rathkii
TGGGGCTCCTATCTGATTCCAATTACTATTACGACGAATCAGAATTACCGAGTAGACTCCTATTTGAGTCCGATTACAAAAATATCGTTGTCTTCTATTGATACAAATGTCATATCCAATTTCCATCTAAATGTTCATTTTACTTGAGTAATATTTTGGAACAGATGTGTATTAGAGGATAATTTATTACACATGTGAGATGCCAATTAATTCATTACATCTTTAGGATGCCAGATAATTCATTACACCATTGAGATGTCAATTAATTCGTTACACTTTTGGGATGACAAACAATTCATTACTCCTTTGAGATGTTAGATAATGCATGTAAATAGGGAATGCCAATTAATTCACTACACCTTTTGGGATGTCAGATAATTCATTACACATTTGTATACAAGTAATTTATTGCACTTTTGAGATGCCCATAATATACGTAGCACTTTTCTTAGTAACTGCAATAGTAAAATAGCTTTAGCAATGAAAGATATCAAATCACACTGTCTTTTTGTCATTTACATCTAGGATTTTGAGCTTCAATATCATTTTCAATGATTTTGCTTTATTTCCGCGATCGAACTTGTACGCAAGTCAAATTCTTTATAATTATTTAATGTACAGTATATCATTTGAAATGTATTGCTTAATCTCGTGGGTTTATATTATTGTTAAGAATGTTCATGATGACATCAGAAAATGATTGAACTGAGTAGCGATAATTCAAATAGTTAAATATTTGTTACAGAATTCTAAAATAATTAGCCTTCTATCATGCTTTAAGTAGCTGAAAAATACAATCAAAATTATTTAACCTTAAAAATGAAATGTAATTTGGTTTGAATACTATAAAAGGAGAGCGTCCACACATCTTCCTTTATTTCTCACGGAACTGGATGCGAAATTTTGCAAGTCAAAATGCAAATGTGGAATTTTAAATTTTGTTGATGTCCAACTTATGCAAAATAAAGAATTTGCAGCATCACTAAGTTATATTAACTACTATTACTGATACAAATATACACATACCTGAGGACACCCGGGAGCTCCTGGAACATTCGGTATTGGAGTTTTCACTCAATAATAATAACATCCTCGAGTTTGGGCCTAACATATATAACGCTACAAAATTCGCAAAATAAATTGTTAAATTAGTTAATAATTATATAATAAAAAATAAAAATAAAAATAAAAAGGAGAAATATAAAAATAAAAATAAAAAAAAAAAAAAAAATAAAAATAAAAATAAAAAGAAGAAGAAAAAGAAAAAGAAAAATAAAAAGAAGAAAAAGAAAAAGAAAAAAAAAAGAAAAAAATAGAAAAAAAAAAAAATAAAAAGAAGAAAAAAAAAAGAGAAGAAAAAGAAAAAAAAATAAAATAAAGAAAAAAAAAAAAATAAAAAGAAGAAAAATAAAAACAAAAAAAAAAAGAAAAATAAAAATAAAAATAGAAAGAAGAAAAAGAAAAAGAGGAAAAATAAGAAAAAAAGAAAAAAAGGAAAAAAGAAGAAGAAAAAAGAAGAAAAAAAAGAAGAAGATAAAAAAGAAGAATAAAAAGAAAAAGAAGAATAAAAAGAAAAACAAGAATAAAGAGAATAAAATGAATAAAAAGGATTAAAATAAAAAGAATAAAAAAGAAATAAAAGAAAAAAATAAAAGAAAAAAAGATAAAAAAAGAAAAACAGAAAAAAAAGAAAAAAGAAAAAAAGAGAAACGAAAAAAAGGATAAAAAAAAGAAAAAAGAAAAAGGAAAAGAAGAAAAAAAAAAAAAGAAAAAAAAAAAAAAAAAAAAAAAAAAAGGAAAAGAAAAAAAAAAAAATATAATAAAAGAAAAAAAGAAAAGAGAAAAAGGAAAAAGAAAAAAAAGAAAAAAGAAAGAAAAAAAAAAAAAAGAAAAAAGAAAAAAAGAAAAGAAGATAAAGAAGAAAAAAGAAAAAAGAAAAAAGAAGAAAAAAGAGAAAAGAGAAAAAGAAAAAGAGAAAAAAAGAAAATAAGAAAAAGAGAAATAATAATAATAATAATAATAATAATAATAATAATAATAATAATAATAATAATAATAATAATAATAATAATAATAATAATAATAATAATAATAATAATAATAATAATAATAATAATAATAATAATAATAATAATAATAATATAATAATAATAATAATAATATTAAATTAACAGTAATTATGAGATTACTACTAGTTATAAATATTATAATAATCATAATAATAGCAATAACTATAAGTTTTAGCTATTCTGGATAATATTCTACCAAACAATAATAACAATTTTTACGAGTGGTTATACTAAGGTAACAGCAATCAAGGTAATTGTGATTTTACTACTACTACTACTACTGCTACTACTACTACTATTAATAATGATAATAATAATAATAATAATAATAATAATAATAAATAATGTCAATAATAAGAATAATAATAATCAATGATAATAATGAATAAATAATAATAAAATATAATAAATAATAATTTTTAATGCAATAA
>JABUQX010136585.1:0-18300 GCA_015478945.1 Trachelipus rathkii
CATTGTACTTCGTTCCCTGCGGTTTGGTGTTTAACCGTTTTCGCATTTATCGTGAAAACGCTTTCGCGTTTTCGCGCCGCTACAACTTGTTAGGGGTTGAATCTAGTCCTAACCTTTGTATTGAAGCCTCCAGAAAAACACATACCTATGCCACGTTCTTATTTGTTGCAATCCATTGAAACTTACCTGGCTACTTTGAAGATTTTTAAAAAAAAAAATAAAAAGTACAATCAACATGCATTGAATTTCGTTGCAATCATACCATCTCTATGTAATGTATCTCTGGCTGTCATATCACGCTTAATGATAAATGTTAGGGATTTACTAGTATTCGCCTGTAGTTTTAAAATATTTTACTATAATATAATCTAGATATTTCAAGTAGCTGTATTTTGCTTTTTCAATTTTTATATTTTTATACAATTTAACAGGAATTTTAGGTAAGTGCATGTACTCCTTTTAATCTCATTAGTTGTATATTTGTATAATTTTCTTATTTCTTTTTTATATACAATTTTAATCGAGAAATTTTAGCAAATGGGTAGACAAGTTAAATATAAATATATTAAATGATCATTCCTAGTCACATAAGGTCAGTTCATAAATGTTTTATTTTATTTATTTTTATTTATATTTGACTTTTTTTCTGTATTTTATTTTTATTTTGGGACCATTTTTGAGTGTCTTCGCTTATCGAAAATAAATTTACTATGTATTCATAAATATGTTTATATACATTTTATTTATAATAAAATGAAATACATAAAAATTTGGATTTATCGATTTATCGGTTATCGCCTTATCGGCGATATTTTTATCACGAGTTATCGGATATCGGTTATCATTGCTGATGATGGGTTTCGTTATCAAGTAATCAGTTGCCTGATAACATTTTTTGGTATCGTGCGCCACTATGTGCTCTTATATATAATAACGCTATATATATATATATATACTCTCTTTATATATATAACATATACTTTATATCTTTCCATAACATATATATATATATATATAACATATATATATACATACGCATATATATATATAACATATATATATAATATATATATATATATATATATATATATAGCCTTTGGTTTTCAATTTCAAACATGTTTTCGCATATGACTCTGATTATTATTCTCGGTCTTTATGAGCTGTTAACGGTGTTGCCAGAATTCCAGCCAGCATTTTGCAGTTAAGTCTTGCTAAAGCTTTTATTTAAAATTTTGAAACATTTTCGATAAAAGTATATTCATTTTTTAATGAAAACGAATCATTTAAATAAAAAGAGAAATAACAGTATCTTTGTAACTATTTATCATTTAAATTTTCAAATATATATTTAGCTTCTGAAACTCATATACCGTAACCATGATGCAATTGAGTATCTTCCGAGCTCCGAGTTCCGACGTCCATCATGTGATTGAATTCCCCTTCTTTTCATATTTTTCTTTTCATATTTTTCTTTTCATTATATATATAACAAATTTAGCAATTAAGGCCTATATATATATATATATATATATATATATATATATATATATATATATATATATATATATATATATATATATATATATATATATATATATATATATATATATATATATATATATATATATATATATTGGAGAAAAAAAATTAAAAGAAACGAGGAACAGCCTAAAAATTTATTATGTTATTTTTCTAAAAAACAAAAGAAAATCAGGAAACTTGCTCTTCTTCTTTAAGCAATGCACAATCAGAAGAATTGTCGGATCAAAATCATCCAATTGTTCCTTCAACTTCAAAGAATGTACAAGATGCTTTACAATCTCCTTCAATTAACTTTACCAATGATATAGGAGAGTATGTCTGTACAAAACTTAACAATAACCAAAAAATTAAGGTTCGCGATTCCCTTTCCTTTGGAGGCCCACAAAAAATCACAAATTTTATTCTGAAGAAACTCGAAAATTCACCAGACATTTTCAAATCGAGTGGTTGCAAAATTTCAGATGGCTAGCTTACTCTGAAAAAGAATAAGGAGTTTATTGTGCTACATTTGTATTGTTTCTGAATATCGAGGAAGCTGGCAAAGGAAGTCATGAAAAGAATTGAGATAATATTTGTAAACGTAGCCATGAAGCAAAGAAGCTACAATCTACTTCAGCACGAAAAACGGAGACACTATCTGTAGCGCAGTTACAGCCGAAGATAGTACTGAAAAAAATCGAAAGCATAGAGAAACAACTGGACACTCAAAATAAGAAAAATGTGAGGGAAAATAGAGAAAAACTTGTACCAATAATTGAAACTATACGTTTATGTGGCCAGTAATTTCTTTCATTAAGGGGCTTAAGTGACTCTGGACGTATTGAATTATCAACTCCAGCTGAAAGTGACGGAAATTTTAGAAGCCTTCTTAGGTTTCGAGCAAATGGAGGTGACCAGGTTTTAAAGAACCACTTACTTCTATGTATACGAGTCCGATGATACAGAATGAAATCATACAGTCATTTAGTCAGCTTATACAAAGGAAAATAGTGGAAAAAGTTAATAAAATCAAATTTTTTCAGTATTAGCTGATGAAACAACGGATATTTCCCAAACAGAACAGTTTTCACTTTATGTAAGGCATGCGATTGGTGGTGATAGAGGTGATACCCCTTTTACTTTAAGAGAGGATTTTTTTTATCATTTATTCCGGTTTATGAGGTCTCAGAGAAAGCATTGGCAAATGTAATTTTGGAGAAACTCGGCTATCTTGGTTTCAAACTCGAAAATTTGAGGCCAAGGATATGATGGAGCCTTTTCCATGAGAGGCAAATTCCGAGGAGTGCAATCTGTTATTCGGAATAAGTATACTAAAGCTCTATACACAAATTTGTAGCACACTGTTTAAATCTATGTCACTCAGACTCTTCTAAAATTCAGGCAATTCGAAACGCCTTTGGATTCATCTCTGAAATATGCACTTTTTTTCGATCGAGTCGGAAGAGCACAAAACTTCTGGAAGATAAAATAAAAGTTTTCTAGTAACCAAAATAACAAGGGGATCAAAAAGGTGCGAGAACAGATGCTGTGAACGGCATGAAGCGGTTTTCCTATTCAAAGAGACCCTTGAGCCAATACTTGAGTCATTGGAAGAAATAAAAGAACTGGTGAATTATCACAGAAAGCTACTTCGTTGTTAAATTCAATCAGCAATTTGAATTTTATAATAACATTATACGTTTTAAGTAAATTTCTTGGAATAACCTACACCTTGTCAAAACAATTACAGAGTGTCCATTTGGACATTGTTAGTGCAATAAATTTAGTGAAAGATATTATTCAACTTCTCGATAAAGATAGACAAAATGCAGACACAGAGTTTTAAACCATATTCACACAAGCTAAAAATGTATGCGACAGCTTAGGTATTGAAATAACAATTCCAAGAACTACAAAATTCCAGAAACATCGTTGTAATGTGCCTACATCAGATCCCGAACCAAATTGCCGCATCTCGGTTTTTATTCCGTTTATTGATGATCTGATTTTTTTCGTTGACTTATCGATTTCTCGCATGAAACCATTATCATTTCACTTCAGTATATTTTACCAGAAAAGTGCAATGTACCTTATAAGTATATTGAAAAAAGCATCCTCTTTTATAAAGACGACCTTCCAGACCCTCACGAGGATACACTAAAAGGGAAGTGGTGTCTCTGGCAGCGGAAATGGCTGTTAGAAAATGAAAAACCAAAAACTGCGATCGGCACCTTGGGTGAGTGTGACAAGAGGAAGTTTCTTAACATTGCTACTCTCCTGAATATCTTAGCAGTATTTTCTTGTATCCACCGCAACAGTAGAAAGAACCTTTTCGACATTAAGGCGTCTGAAAACTTGTTTATGGAATAGTGTTGGAGAGGATCACATTACGGGTTTTGCTTTACTGTCAATTCATCAAGATCTCAGCACAGAAGTCAACAATGAAAATATTTTGAATCACCTCAGTCAAAAAGCAAGGAAACTGAAATTGAAATTATAAAACGATGGTAGGTTCTTATGAGAATTATATATATATATATATATATATATATATATATATATATATATATATATATATATATATATATATATATATATATATATATATATATATATATATTTATATATAACCAACATATATATGCTATATATATATATATATATATATATATATATATATATAATATAAATATATATATATATATATATATATATATATATATATAACTCTTTATAACTATATATATATATATATATATATATATATATATATATATATATATATATATATATATAACTTTTACATATATATATAATATATATATATGCTATAGCTGCTGCTCTTTTTATTATATATATATATACATACACCATATATATATATATATATATATATATATATATATATACTCTTCATATATGTATCTTATATAAAAGCGCCCAGTAGCTCAGTGTTAGAGCACTCACCAATCATTGCAAGGGTCACCAGGTTCGCAACTGGCCGAGCGGAAGAATGTGAGTTATTCTCTCCTTGGGCTTCCAGCTCCAGTCCTGCTCGGACTGGCCTAATTACCCCTCCTGAATTAGGGCTCTGCCGTGAGCAATGGTGTTTTATCATTTTATAATAAAAAAAAAAAAAAAAATATATATATATATATATATATATATATATATATATATATATAACATGTATATATATATATATATATATATACACTATATATATATACATAACATAAAATATATATATAAAATAGATTTATTTATAATATTATTGTTTATATAATAAATTATATTATTATATTATTATTTCTATTATTTCTATTTATTTATATATATATATATATATATATATATATATATATATATATATATATATATATATATATTATATATATATATATATATATACATATATATATATATATATATATATACTGCCTAACACTCTTATAATATATTAATATATATAATTTAACTTCATTTGAAATGTAACCACTTGGGAAAGTCGCAGCCCCCCCCCCGAAAAAAATTCATGGCTACGGGCCTGGCTGCTGATGATATGATTGAAAAGCTAGGATAGGTTGAGTTCTGGTGTGTAACGAAGGGGGGTGTGAGCGGTTACATAAGGGTACAGCCCCTTACCGCTTACACCCCCCCTCAGGGTACCCCGAAATGGGGCTTCACGTATCTCTCTGGGGTGATCTCCCATTAGTAATTTCTGTTACGTTTTGTTACATATTACTATGACACTGTGAAATTAACACTACTTTGTTATAGAAATGACATAATTCATGAGATAATACTGTGTTAACTGACGTTGATATGTTAGAAAACGTGAGCATAGGTTAAGTTTTTGCTAAGTAATGTTAGGTTTACCCTATAATTTTGCTAATGTCTACTTTTATTCATAGTTCAAAATGATGTTATATTCGATATGAGTGACACTTTGATGAAGGTAGCGTCAATTCATAGTTCAAGATGTCGGTATTTTTGATAGATTGGTCACTTTGTTAAGGGATTTTGTTAGATAATACTGCTTTAACTGTTGCTGATATGTTGGAAAAGTGGGGATACATTGAGTTTCGTATGTCCTGTTAGCTACTTTACCTTTGATAAGTAGGGAATTTTGTGAACGTTAGCAGATTATTCATACGTGAGGTATGCTAGGTTTGTCGTTGTACATTATATTCTTAGTTCAGGTTATGATGTGTTAGCTTTATTGGTGTGAAAACTTTGTTCAGTATGTAAAGAACTTATTTTTATGTTATGTTTGTCCAAAATGATACTCGAAATATGACTTGAATCAATAGATCAATAGATCATGGAAGGGTGGGTTGGGGAGGGCAGTGCAGGAACGGTGGTTTGATTTACTGATTTACTGCTTTAAAATCGGTAAACTATTATACTTTACTATGATATTTTATTCGAAGAACTTATTTTTTGTGATGTTTGGATAAAACTTTGTTATTTTTGTTATGTTTGGTTAAAACTTTGTTATGTTTGCAATTATTCATTGGGGATTATGATATTTAGATAAGGTTATGATGAATTTTTGCTAAATATTACGATGTTAATGTAAAATTAACATTGAAATGTTAGAGATATGCTTGAAAAAGTATGAATAGGTTACGTTTTTGTACGCTATGTTAGTTACTTTACTGTTGTTAAGTGTGAGACTTTGTTAATGTTAGTAGTTTATTCGCTCGTAAGTTGTGTTAGATTTGTTGTTGTACATTATATTCTTAGTTCAGGTTATGCTATGTTAGCTTTATTAATGTGAAAACATTGTTACGTTAGCATATATTCGATGGTTAGTATATAAGGAACTTATTTTTTGTGTTATGTTTTTCCGAAATGACACTCGAAATGTGACGTGAATCAATAGATCAATAGATCAAAAGGTCATGGAGGGGTGGGGAGGGTGGGGAGGGGATGGGTTGATGGTTTGATTTACTGATTTACTGATTTACTGCTTTAAAATCAGTAAACTATTACACTTTACTGTGATATTTTATTCAAAGAACTTATTTTTATGTAATGTTTGGATAAAACTTTGTTATTTTTGCAGTTATTCGTTGGTCTGTATGATAAATAGACAAGGTTATGTTAAATTTTTGTTAAATATTACTGTGTCAATGTAAAATTAACGTGTAATATGTTAGAGATATGCTTGAAAAAGTATGAATAGGATACGTTTTGTATGCAATGTTAGTTACTTTACTGATGTTAAGTGTGGAACTTTGTTAATGTTAACAGTTTATTCGTGCGTAAGTTGTGTTAGGTTTGTCGTTGTACATTATTTTCTTAGTTCAGGTAGTCCTATGTTAGCTTTATTAATGTGAAAACATTGTTATGTTAGCCTATTTTCGCTGGTTAGTATATAAAGAACTCATTTTTGTGCTATGTTTATCCGAAATGATACTCGAAATGCGACGTGAATCAATAGATCAATAGATCAAAACGTCATGGAGGGGTGGGAGGGATGACTAGGGGAGGGTGTTGGTGGTTTGATTTACTGATTTACTGATTTATTTCTTTAGGGTCGGTAAACTATCACACTATACTATGATATTTTATTCAAAGAACTTATTTTTATGTTATGTTTGGATAAAACTTTGTTATGTTTGCAATTATTCGTTGGTCTGTATGATAATTAGACAAGGTTATGATATATTTTTGTTAAATATTACTGTGTCAATGTAAAATTAACATTGATATGTTAGAGATATGCTTGAAAAAGTGTGAATAGGTTACGTTTTTGTACGCTATGTTAATTACTTTACTGTTGTTAAGTGTGGGACTTTGTTAATGTTAGTAGTTTATTCGTTGATTAGTGAATAAAGAACTTGTTTTTATGTTATGTTTAACCTAAATGATACTCAAAATGCGAGTTGAATCAATAGATCAATACTTAAGTTGTTAATGATAGTTGTTTATCAGTTTGGTTGTTATGTGTTAAGTATATTATATTCATAGTTTAGCTTTACAGAGGATTAAACTTTAACAGTGTTTGTATTTATCCGTTATTTGTTATGGCACTTGGGTAAGGTTATGGTAACCCTTTTGTTGAATATTACCATGTTAATTTAAAATTAACATTGATATGGTAGGGATATGCTTGATAAAGTGTGAATAGGTTACGTTTTTGTACGCTATGTTAGTTACTTTACTGCTGTTAAGTGTGGAACTTTGTTAATTTTAACCGTTTATTCGGGTTTCAGATGTGTTAGGTTTGTTGTTGTACATTATATTCTTAGACCGGATGATGTTATGTTAGGTTTATTAATGTGAAAACTTTGTTACGTTAGCATATATTCGTTGATCAGTGTATAAAGAACTTGTTTTTATGTTATGTTTATCCAAAATGATACTCGAAATGTGACTTGAATCAATAGATCAATAGATCGATAAATCATGGGAGGGTAGGAGACGGGGAGGAGAGTAGGGTGGATGGTTTGATTTACTGATTTACTACTTTAGGGTATGTAAAACATGACACTTTTACTAAAAAATATGACTGAATCAATAGATCAATAGATCATGGATGAGGTTGACAGTGTGGTATGAATGGTTTGATTTACTGATTTAGGGTATGTAAAACATAATAATTTTACTATAAAAAATATAATATATATATAATATATATATATATAATATATAATATATTATATATAGAATATACTATATATTATATATATTATAATATATTATATATATTGGCCTTTTCTTTATCTACTTGTTCTTCTCCAGCGTAAGATGTGGTTTTGGTGCCGGTACAAATACAGCAGGAAAATAGGACAGTTAAGGTAGAAAAGCATGACGGTAACTGAGAGCATTGCAGGAGAATCGGATCGCAGCCAGTAGCGCCCAGCCAGGCCGCGAGCGCGGCGGGAACGAGCCGCAGATCGCGGATCACTCGTCCCATGATACGGGGTTCTAGTCCCTTGGTCAAGCCTAAAACCATATCCTAAATCAGCGAAACACCCCGCCATTTATTCCTATTATGCAAAGGAACATGCTATCATTCATAGGCCTTTTCCATATGACATTAACCATTCCAATATATACCTCGTTTAATTCTCTCATTTAGTGCCTTTTTTCTATCACCACATTCAAATCCCTCTAAACGTTAATACGCTCTCTTTATCAAATTCTTCTCTATACTATAACCGCTCCTAAGATTATTCCATCTGAACACATTGCACATTGATCATACCTATTACTCCCATGCCCATAGTTTCAGTACTCATACAGTAAACACAGAATCAAAGGGCTTCTCATTTCGAAAATGTAAATTTGCCCAAATACATTTAAAGAAAAAACTAAAAACAAAGAGCATTCTAAAAAGAAGAAATACATGAATGTGATTCTGAAAAGAATTTTTTAATAAAACTGCTATTGCTACAGATTTTGATATTCCTTGAAATATTGCAGCAGGAAAAAAACATGGGACTAAATAGATCGGAGTTCACCAAAAAAATCTTCCGGAACCGATCACTACTACTGCAAGTTCAAAGGTAGATTATATTCCAGCGAAGATTGAAGTGAATCATGAAATTATGAAAATGGTGAAACATGTTTAACGTTTTTTTTTTTGTCTTTTTAGTTAAATTTTTTTTAATGTAACTTTTAATTTTAAAAATTAAATTTGTTTCAGCAAAATTGAATTTTTATTTGCATATATGAATTTACATTTACTTTTATTACTTTTTTAATCTTTGTTTTTATATAACGTCTTTTCATCGTAAATCGATCCAATGTACAATAGAGTTCTACATTGTCATCCTTAATTTTTACAGGAAGTATTTACGACTACAGATGAACCAATCGCTTAGTTAGGAGTTAATTGATAGTACGGCATAGTGCCAAGTAGGATGTTTATTCCTTTAAGCTATGGTCACATTTTTAAAATATATTTCGTTTTAATTTTAGTAGGTACAAAAGCAACAGCTTGAAAAGGATTTCTATTTTTATATCTTTAAAGATATTCAAAGATTTTTCAAAGACCATCCAGAAAAAGCAATGCACATTAGTTATCAATGGATACAATAGAATTTAAAAAGCGTCAAAGAATTAGAAATAAGTTTTGAAAATGTCAAAGCAGAGTCTGTAGGTTAAAAAGAAAAAAAATTTTTTTTTGGTCCTTATTACAATTCTTTGCAAGATTAACTTCTTATTCAATGATTTGAGTTCATTCCTAACTTTCCTGTAAGCTACTAATCTTTTACTTTTACTATTCTTAAAAGTTTAAAAGTTTCTCTTCTTTTCCATAAGTTTTTTTTCTTATTTCTTCACTTTAATATTTAGATTTTCTAATTTTATCAAAATACATACCTGTGACTGGCTATTTTCTAAAAATAACTAAAAACTTTCACATTTCCAACCAGTTATGATTTTCACATTCCAATCAGTCAAGTTGTAATAGTTTTCATATTAAGAGGAAAGCATTAAAATAAAATAATGTAATAATAACTATTTTATAACGTTATATGTTTGCAGATACATATTTTCAATGACCTTTTTTTAAAAAACGGTTGTACAATTTCATAATTATGGTAATAATAATAAAATACCTGTAATAATTAATAAAGAACAATATTAAAAGATTGCTAAAGTTCGATTTTAAAATGTAATCATTTTTGGTAGTGAAATAAATTATATAAAACACGATTGTGAAATTTTTACAACACATGTCGTTTATTTATTTGAATACTTTCTCCAGATGAATGTTTTAAATATTAGTTAGGAAGTTTGGTTCCATTATCTTTAAAACTGGTTGGTGCTCATGATGGAATATAAGGTTCAAACGAATGGAGGGTAGTAATAATGTTACATATGTTTCATTTATATAAATGAAATACACACATGATAAGGACTGAAGGCTTCGTTTATATCTATGGATTAATGTAAATTTAATTATGTATGCTTGTAGTTCATTCAACTCCTCTTCTCAAATAAATATAAAGAACAACTGCCAACTCTATTCAAAGTTTCGTATATTTCTCCTACTTATAATTACCACAGCCGTGGGGTAGTGTGCGTAACATGCACAGATATATAAAAGTTAACTAGAAGAGCATGAAGTAAGTCAAAAGGAAAGCCCCCTTACCATTTCCTCAATACCCTTAAGGGAGAGCGTTGCAGTAAAAAAAAAATAAAAAGAACTCTAGATCTTCACAAGAACGCGACAGACAATCACTGTGGTATCTCGTTAATGTAAGGTTCATCCTTTGGGCCAGACCAATAATCATACACCCTCACAAAACCCCTCCATTCACTCATATTATTCACTTTTCTTATCTCCTCTGCCAACCTCATATATATATATATATATATATATATATATATATATATAGGATTATATATATATATATATGTATGTATATATATATATACTATATATACAATATATATATATAATATGGGCGTAGGCAGGATTTCATTTAGGGGGAGGCAAAGATTGAGATATATATTATATATATATATAATAATTATATATATATATATATACATATATATAATAATTATATAATATATATAGTATTATTATATAGTATATATATATATATATATATATATATATAATAATAATTATAATATGTATATTTATATAAATATATATTTTATATAATTAATTATATATATATATAGTCTAACTTACCTATATATACTGTATATAATATATATAAGTATATATAATATATATATGTATATATATATATATACTAATATACTAGTATATATAGAATTGATAGTCGTTCAAAATTACTGTAAATTATTTCTTTTAATTTCTCGGCAATTGTTTTTAATGTGTTGTCTGCAGCTGACAATGCAACGGTACGCTTTCCGTGATTGATTTAACAGATTTGAGCAGCCCGCCAAAATGCTATCGACATATGAAAGTTCTATCGAGATAATGTCAGAAAGATCCAGCTGTATAAAAGGACAAAAGCTAGTTGACTTTAAGACAATTTGTAAACGAAAACAACATAAAACTTTAGGAAAATAATATAATACGTTGTAATGTACTATTATTATCTATCGATTGATGTATTATTTTCAGTTTTCTACAACTAACCCTTAAAAATTGTCTTCGTCTGGCAAACATGTAAGCGTTCAGTAATTTTTTTATTTCGCCAAGATTTAGGGTGTAAGTGCAGCCCCTGCCTACGCCCATATATATATTAATAATATATATATATATATATAATATTATATATATATATATATATATATATATATATATTATATTATATATATATATATATATAATATATATATATATATATATATAATATATATCCAGACACATGACTGCATATAAAGACAGTCACCTTGAAATATATATTCCACTTTTCTTTTTAAAGATATCAAAAGAAAACAGAAAACTACATATCAAGCCAGAGTATTACTATTTATTGTATGTGTAACACAACAAAAAGAGGGCTATCCCCCCGCGTCCAAATAAAAAGTAATAGCCTAACAAGTATTACAATATTTACAAAAAGTTGACCTATGGTCTCACAAGACTGCTAGATTTTCAATAAGATTATCTGAGATGGCTTCCTCAAATTCTTGTCCCAAAGCAAAAATTAAACAGGCAGAAATTTGGGCAAGTGGAATGATGTAAAAATGATTTTTCTATGATCCATTCTCTCATGATTGCACTACTACAACTTAAATAAAATAAAAATAATAAAAATCAAAAATAATTATAATAAAATAATAAAAAAAATCAAATTCGTATCTAAGAAATACAGAAAAATGAGAATAAAGAAGAAACTGTTATTTTTGCGAGATGCATTAAAAAAAATTCTAATCCTGCCACGTTCTTGAGAATTGTATCAATATCCTACAAGTTTTTGTCTTTCCGTCGATCTTGTTCTGTAACACACCCCTACAAGTTATATAATATTGTGTTCGAAATTGGTCTCAAGAGCTGTGATTAACACTTGTAGCTACAATTTTCAAGTTGGAATTCTTCGTGTTACAGAATAACAAGGTGTTAATCAAAAAATCTACACTCTGGTAGGACTTTCGCCGTGTGTGTACAGGCCCCCTGGTGGTGTAGGAGGTGGGGACCGGACCGGGGCCGGAAATTTTGCCTGGGCGGGGGCCGGGGTAGCAACAATTAGAAAATGTAAGTCAAAAGACCTGAAAGTCTTAAAACTTTTTGTTAAAACTTATTTCAATTAATTAATAACTCTGATTGAAGAATTTAAGCAATTTCTTAAATAACGCAAATAAGCTTTTCGGACCAAATTGCATTTAGAAAGTATTTTTAATGAAGAAAATAATATGTTTAAATAGTATTTACACACGCAGTTGGTGTATAATGATGGGTATATGTGTATATTTTAATCATAATATATAGGTATTAATATAGCTATAGTTATTACTATATATATATATATATATATATATAATTATATATATATATATATATATATAATATCTATATATATATATATAGTATATAATATATATATATATATAATATTATATTAATTCAATTAAATAAAAATTTTGAAAAAAGGATTTCGGAAAATATTGATTTTCTTGAAGATATTTCTTTAAATAAATAAAATACATTAATATTTTTAACAATATATTTATTTCCTTTTCCGAATTCGTTTGATATATCAAATTTTCAAATTTTTTATTTTAAAAACTGTGAAATTATAATTTGGGCCTCAATTTTTAATTTGAAATCAAGTAAATACCAAAAAAAATTATTAATGTTTAGTATTTTATATTTTGCATCAATTATTAACAAAGGAGTAATGGAATTAAAATATATTTTTTTATTTTGTTTGATTTAACCCTCTATTATTTAGTGTAAATTTACAGTTAACAACCCCGGTAGAAAACCCCGATTTTGGCGGGAATTTTGCCCGGGCCGGGGCCGGGGGCCCCGGTCGGTTCCTATGTAGAGGTGACTTCCGAGAGGAAGCTGCAATATGCTAGTATCTGTTTATATACTAGGTTTCACAAACGTAAAAAGGAAGTCATTAACTTGAGACTCAAAAAACTATCAACTAGTACGTGGCAGTGGAGGACAGAAAAGAGTAACTCCCAACACTCTACCACTATATTATATATATATATATATATATAATATTATAATATATATATATAATAGTAATATATATAATATATATATAATATATATATATAATATATATATATATATATAAAATATAATATATACTATATATATATACTATATATATATATATATATATATATATATATATATATATATATATATATATATATATATATATATATATATATATATATATATATATATATTTTTATATATAATATTTTATATATATATTATATTATATATATATAATATATTATATATATATACCCTCAATTATCATTTTATTTGTAATATTTTAATTTTTTATTTGCATAATATTTTTTTATTTTCTATGAATTTTTATATTTATTTTCCATTTTCATATATTATCTGCTTCGTACCTCAGAGGAAATCTTTTTCTTATATGTATTTTTATCTCTTCCATTCTTTAATGAACAATTTTGTATAAAATTATTTGCTTTCTTCATAAAACTCATTCAAGCATTAAAAAATTTACGTTCCTGGACGAGACACTGCAGGAGCCTCTATTATGAGTGAGTCTCATAGAAGCTTAAATAAGCTCTTCTTGTTGGCTGGTGAGTGAGTCATATAGAAGCTTAAATAAGCTCTTCTTTGTTAAAGGGCAGAATTTTTTTTATTTTAATGACAAAAGAAGCTTATCTGGTGTAGGGGTTTCAATGATCTTGCTTTTTTAATATTTTACGTCTCATCAATTTTGCAGTGTTGTTTTGCTTTAGAAACAATGTTATTTCTGAAATATATTTTTAATATGGCAATTACGTAATGATGACGATAATAGAATTAAACATTTGGCTAAATTTATTAGTAATACTATTATATAGGTATATATATATATATATATATTTATATATATAATATATATATATATATATTAATATTATATATAATAATATATATATTATATATATATATAATATATATTTATATAATTATATATAATATATATATATATATATATATATATATATTATATATTATAATATATATATATATATATATATATCATATATAATATATAATAAATAAAATACATATATATATTAATATAATATACTTTAATAATATTATATAGTAATATATATATTATATAATAATATATATATATATATATATATATAGAAATAATATAATATATAATAATACTATATATAATATATATATATATATTATATATATTTAATATATATATATATATATAATATAATAATATATTAATTATATAATAATATATATATATATATATAAACATATTATAAATTATATATATATATATATTATATATAATAATATATATATATATATTATTATATAATATATATATTATATATATATATATATATATATATATACTAGTATAGTATATAATTATATATATATATATAATATCTGATTATATAATATATATAATATATAATATATATATATATATAATTATATATTATATATATATATATAGGTATATATATTATATATATTTATATAATATATATATTATATATAATATATTATATATAATATTATATAAACTATATATATAATATATATATATATATATTATATTATAATATTATATAGTAATTAATATATATATACACCCTAATTATAATATTTGTAAAATTAAAATTTATATCTTAATTTCTGTATTGTGCCAAGATTTGGCGAAAACAAAAATTTTGACACTAAGTACGGTAACAATTGTATAGAACGCTTTCCCCTGCTTTTTGAGCACTTCTCTCCCATTAATTCCGTCACCCGCTCTCTTCTCATTATCACCCGGATCACTAGTCACTTGCTTTCTCCCAAGAAGACAGAAATCCGAATTACAAGAAAACTAAACTTTCACGGCAAGTGAGGTAAACTTCAGGATAAGTCCGCAACAAGCAGAATCGACTCATCTCAATTATTCAAACATTTCAAAAGAATTTTGGCAAGGGAGGTAAATGCAGGAAAAGTCTGAAACTGCTAATCGAAACTGTAGAAAAAAAAGAGAATCTCAATAAAGAGGAAACTGTTGTTATTTATATTTTATTGAATAAACATCATTTGTTTTATGACTTTTAAGTCATCATCCAACTCATATAGAGGTCTATACCAAAGAAGAACAAAAACTCTACATTAACAACGAAGAATTGGATACCTACACTATATCTTACTAACTCCTTTATCCTCATCAAGAAAAGTTCCTCTCCCAAAAGAAAACAACCAAATGAAGAAAAAGAAAAAAGATCAATAATACTAAAAAAATCTCAATCATAAAATTCCAAGAAGGTGACTAAAACGAACCTCAAATGAACATTATCAATACAGACTTCTTTTATTATTCTCAATTAATTTTGGATTATGGTTTGAAACTCATTTTGAATTCCACTACGAACCTTTGGGATCTTCTTCGAATTCTGAATAATTCAGTACCATCTCCAATTTTTTTTTTTTTACAAATGAAGAATTTACAATTGCAAAAAACTGAACTGGTATCCTTCAACTTTCTCAATCCCCCTGGTGGTCACCATACTTCAATACTCGCTTTAAAAATTACTCCAGTGAGTGACGCCCACGTGGTGATTGTAGAACCTTAACTCCTATGTCAAACTAGAATCGCAACAAGTTCCATTTTCAAGATCTCCATAAGTTTGTCTCATCCAGGTGTCAAAGCTTCTCTTCGCTTAGTGAAGACTCGCAATTTTGGCCTATATGGATCAAGATATTCACGTATGGACTTAATCTTCTTACCAATATCAAAATTTCACGATTCATTGTTAAGTTACATTCTCCAAACAACTTGTGTGACGATACATTTAAAATTTATATAACATTTGTATTTTTCTTGCATTCAATATGTTCGTTTTTGCTTGTAATCTAACTGGACATATCAAATTGCCTATATTTGATGTACCTTTCATTGTATAATATTTTGATTTTTGTTTATATACCATTTTATATTTTGTAATATATTACTTTCCAATGTTTGTATTTTTTTTTTTTTTTTTTTTTTTTTTTTTTTTTTTTTTTTTTTTTTTACAGTTGTCCCCACCACTCACGGGCAAGGAGGGGGTGTTGCACGCCCTCGAAGTCCTAACAACTAAATAATACGCAGATGAGCAACATGACGGCAGCTTGAAGTGGGGAGATTAATTCAGCAGAAACACAGAAGATGGAAGAGAATTACAGAACAGATGTGGCAGGAAAGAAAGAAGCCCCGCAGCGAACTAGCCTGGAGTTACTACATCAACACAAAACTCATGCGCAACACAGCACCCCTAGTTCCTACGAGGGCGACGTAAAGGTGGAGGTACGCGGGTGATAAGCTCCCTCGAGCACCTGCCTTGCGGTACCCTATAGAAAGAGAGATAAAGCACCAACATCTCGCCGCAAAAATAGAGGGTCAAGGGAACTTGGAAAGTACAGAACAGTTTATAAGCTTGGCCTTGACTCGACCCTATCCAAAATGTATGTGCGCATATGTCTTCGGGCTTAATCAGATATGCTTTTATTAGAATGTCATTGTCATTATATATTTCTTTTTATTATTTTATTCATTGACATGTTATTATAATTTATTTATGTCGCCATTTTCGATTGCCCAAATATGTATGCATTTGAATGATTATATTTCTTTTATATTATGTATTTATATCTTAACAACCATCAGTTTAACCGTGGGAAAAGTATATATAGCACCCTCATTATAACTATTTTGTTATAGTTTCTAAATTTATATTTCTGTTCGTACTTGCACAAAGATTTGAGTAAAACAAAATTTTGACATAAGTACGCGTAACAAATTGTGAATAAAAGGCTTTCCTCCTCGCTGTTTAGCACTTTCTCCAAATAATCTCTCCAGTTTCTCTTCCCGCCTCTCTTCTCATATCGTTCGGACTACCTACTCACTTGCTTGCTCTCCCAAGAAGACAGAAATCTGAATTACAGGAAAGTGAGATAAAACTTCAGGATAAGTCCGCAACAAGCAGAATTGACTCATCTCAATTTACAAAGCTTTTCAAAAAAATAAGTTGGCAAGGAGGCTAGCACAGAAAAGGTCAAGGCTGTTCATCGAAACTTACGAAGAAAGAAGAAAGAGATTCAATAAAGGGGAAACCTGTGTTTATTATTTTAATTGATAAATTATTCATTTGTTTTTATGATTTTTTATATCATCATCGACAGCACTCTATAGGTAGTTACAAGAACTTACTTTAATGTCCCTATTTAATAATTATATATAGTAATTTATATATATTATATAATATATTATATATTATATATATATATATATATATAGTATATTATATTATATATATAATTTATTATATATATATAGATATAATTATAATATATATATATATAATAAATATATATATATATATACTTATTATATATATATATATATATTATATATATAATAAATATATATATACTATATATATTAATACTATATAATATATATATATATATATAGATAGTATATATATATTATTATAAATTAATATTATATATATAAATATTATATATATATATAATATATAATATAATATATATAATAATATATAATGATATTATATTATAATATATAATATACTATATAATAATATTATAATATATATATATATATATATATATATATAAATATATATATATATATAAAT
>JABUQX010136586.1:0-10000 GCA_015478945.1 Trachelipus rathkii
GTATAACATAACAACATTATATATATATATATATATTATATATAACATATATATATATATTATATATATATATATATATTATATATATATAACCTTATATAGCTTATATATATATATATAACATATAATATAACACCTGTATAACTATATATATATGCCTTAATAACTATATATATATATATATATATATATATATATATATACTCATATATGTTTATAATTAGCATAATTATGTAATAATAACCAATAATATGTAACAATAATATTATATATATATGCAGTATAACAATATAATAACATAATAATATGTAATAACAATAATTTAACCTTAACAACGCAACAATAATATATATATGTATATAGCATAACTAACTAATAATATAATAATAATAACCTTAACCCATATATATAATAGCAACCTTAATAATACTATATATATATTGTTAGGTAATAATAATATATATAACAATAATATACATATATAATGTAGCATACAGATGTATATGTCATACCATATATGTATATATATATATATATATATATATAATATATATATATATATATATATTTGTGTGAATAGAGTGGGCAAGTATGGACGACAAGCTAATGAAGTAGGACTGTATAACATATAATGGGGAAATGACAGTATATGAAGCAAATTTCTTATATAGCATGTCATTCGTATTACATTTTAGCCCAACTATTCGAGCAAAATACTAATAATTTTGCTTTTTATATTCTGATGGAACATTTTAATGAATCCTGATTGAATCCTTCTTCCGATGATTACGACTCTTCGATTTTATCCAATGTTCCATCGCTGATTGATCTGCTCAGATAACCGGCATTCACACTAAATGTGCCGCTAATGTGATGTAAAAGAAATCTGTAGCGTTGTTGAAATAGGGACCACCTCATAGTGCAAAAATTTTCATACTTCTTCTTGTTCATTGCAGTCAGGGGGCAATGGTCCGATTGTAGAACAAATCCTCTCCCGTATTAATATGGTTCGAATTTTCTTATGCCCATTACAATGGCTAACGCTTCCTTTTCAAGAGTAGAATATCTTTGTTGGGCGCCTGAGAGTTTTTTACTGCCATATGCCACAGGATGTAAGATACCATTATCTTCTTGAAGGAGGACAAAACCAAGTGACATGTAGTGTGAACACTTTGTCCAACCTGGTCATTTTCAGGATAGGTTTAGAGCTTAAGGGGACCCTGTACTCGAAATTACAATTTCTTTCAATCGTGACAAGTGAACTTTTTATTTAAAGATAAACAATTAATCTATATATTTCTGTTTATTTCGTTTCAATAGACCTACTGGTTTGGGATTTACAGGGGGAGGAGGAATGAAGTTCTGAATTTTTACTGCTTCAACTGAAAACCCAATAAAAACTTTATTTTTTAAGATATTTCAATATTTTTTCACGAATGTTTTAGAATAAAGTGTGGTCAAAAAGATATAATCATTTGCCATTGAAAATCAATAAAATTAAAGTTGGTAACATCAAGTATTCAATTATAATTTGAAAATTTCAATTTTTTTTTTCAAGGTCATCACTTCAAACTTGTCTGACACCAACCCACAATTTTCAATCTGAATAAAACATCGTGGGGAATCTTCGCCTATATATATAAAGGACCTGGAAATTTTTAACGCAAAAGACTTGGTCGTTTATTTTTAGCGATTTTTTTTGCCAGCTGATATGTAAAAAAAAATGATTTTGGAGAAAAACGCCTATAAAGAGGTTGAATGATTTTTTCTTTTTTTTTCCAGATAGTAAAAGATATTATTAAATACCTCATCCTACCTAAATAAGCTCACCACGAACCGCACTAAAAGGTTTTATTCACACCGCACCGCAACGCATCGCACCAACACCGTATCTATTTCAAAAACGTTTAGCACCGACTTTGCGGAAATATTTTTTACTTGCCAAAATATCTTAAAAAAATTTATACTCCGACTCCGACTCCGACTCCGACTCCGAATGCGACTCCGAATGCGACTCCAGCTCCGACTCCGGTTCTGGCTCCAGCTCCTTTTCAAAATTGTTAAGCTCCAACTTTAAAGAATTACTTATAACTGCAAAAAAAATTTCTTAAAAAAAAATTTGTTCTTCAGCTCCGACTCCGGCTCTGACTCCTACTCCGGCTCCGACTCCAGCTCCGACTACCCTTCCATTTCAGAATAGTTCAGCTCCGACTTTGCAGAATATTTTTATCTACAAAAACATTTCTTTAAAAATCATTTATTCTTTGCCTCCGGCTCCGGCTCCAGCTCCGGCTCCGTTTTAATTTCAGAATAGTTCAGCTCCGACTTTGCAGAAGTATTTTACATGTCAAAAAATGTTTTTAAAAAAAATATACTTAGGCTCCGGCTCCGTCTCCGGCTCCGAATCCAGATCCGGCTCCGGCTCCGGCTCCAAATCCGGCTCCGGCTCCGGCTCCGGCTCCGGCTTCGGCTTCATCTTCTTTTCAAAATTTTTCAGCTCCAATTTTGTTGAATTGTTTTCATCTGCAAAATTAATAAAACTTTATCCTTCAGCTCCGGCTCCGACTTCAACTCTAGCTCCGGCTCCGGCTCCGGCTCCGGCTCCGGCTCGAGCTCCGACGCGGTTTCCATTTCAGAATAGTTAAGCTCCGACTTTGAAGAAGTATTTTTCCCTGAAAAACAATTTCTTTAAACAATTACTTCTTTTCCAGCTCCGGCTCCGGCTCCGGCTCCGGCTCCGGCTCCGGCTCCGGCTCTTACTATGACTACATTTATATGATTGAGAAAGAGCCCGATCTTGAGTTGAGTTTGCAAAAAGGAAAAATTAAATTTTTAAAAAATGTGAATAAGTCCTAGAAAGATTCTGGAAAGTTGAATTGCAATTTCGAACCTGGAAATGATTTTTTTTTAGTTTGACATCCCTATAAAAAATATCCTGTATGTTAAAAACCTTTCATAATTTCGAAACAAAAATTACACCATGATGTAGAGGAGGAAATTTTCTAATATTTAAAGTAATAAAAAAACGAAATATTTTATTTGCACCCTAAAAAGTAAGGGTTGGGCATGTACAGGATCCCCTAAATGATTCTTTAAATTTCATAAAAGCTTCTTGGTGTTTCACTTCCCAACGGACTTTGGTTGGTTCACCTTTCTTTGGGAGGTCTGTGAGAGGGGCGGCGACCTTCGCGTAGTCCTTCACAAAGTCTTTATAATAGCCTGTGACCCCTCAGAATAAACGCACTTGTTTCTTATTCTTAGGTGGCTCGGTCTTCAATATCTTGGCTACATTTTCGTCATGAAGTCTTTTATTACCATTTCCAATGTGATGTAAAAAGAATTCTACCTTAGATGACGCGAACTCACTTTTAGTTTTGCGTATGGTGAAGCTTTCTTCTTTCAATCTCCGAAGAACATTCTCAATCGTGGTCAAGTGTTCAGGCCAGGTCTGGGAGTGGATTATAATGTCGTCGGTGGAGAAATCGACATCATTGAATCCGTCAAGAATCCTGCGCATAGCTCTTACAAGTGTCACCCCTGTGTTCACCATTCCGAATGACAGCTTTAAATAATAGAAGTGAACGTCCTCGGTCGAGAAACCAGTCTTATGGGTATCTTCAGGTCTAATCGGGATTTGACAGTATCCCTCTGAAAGACCAAGTATGGTGTAGAAGCGATCCTTGGCAAATTTAGTGAATAATGTCTGCGACGTTGTCATGGGCTCCGGATCAGAGATAGTGACACGATTCAGAGCTCTATAATCCTTGCACACCCTCTTACTCCCGTCCTTTTTCTGAACTACTACAACTGGCGCAGAGTATGGTAAGTCGACTTTACTTTACAATTATATCCATCTTAATCATCTTTTCAACCTCTTTCTTCAATTCGGTGAGGGTGGTGTAGGGAAGTTTATATGGCTTTAACCTTATGGGTGTATTATCAATCAAATCTATGGCATGGTAGTCGTCCTTAGCGGTGCCCGGCACATTTGTGAATATCTCATCGTGGTCTTTTAAAATTTCCATTAAATTCCTTCTCATGGGATCCGTTATTTCTTCACTAATCTTAGTATCGCTCAATCCTTTTCTTTGTGTTGGAGACGGATCAATATCTGGCATGCTAATATTTTTTTCATTTTCAGTGTCAAGAATAACTGCTGAAGCACCTAATTCATTCTGTTCTTCCTCCTCTCCTTCTTCTTCATTATTTTCTTCTCTCACTGTGTATTTCTTAAACATTACTCCGTCTCGCATAAATTCTAAAAATTTCTCATCATGCATCTCATCTACATCGGTCTGAGCTGCTACATTTTGAGTTTCAAAATCTTCTACTTGTGGCACTGAATTATTTTCCTCTGTGGCATTATCTCCCGTCTTATCATGACATTCATCATTACTTGCAACACTATTTACAGAAAGCGTCACTGGCACATTAGATACCTTTGTATCTTCTTCATTTGCAATATCTGGCTTCTTTGGAAAATAAACATCTTTTTCTTCTTCAATTACAACTTTTTCTGCAGTAACATTTTGGTAGTTTCAGTTTTCGCACAATTGTGCCTTCGTGGGTGGGTTTGTACTCTCTACGGCTATGGCTCTTTTTTGCTTATTTGACGGTACCTTCTCCGTTAACTTTTAATCTTTTCTTCTCGCCCAGTCTTGAAAAATATCTTGTTAAAAGGCGTTTCACCTCTCTTTAGATTCATCATCTGAATCTTCCTCAGCTCTCTCAACTATGGGGAATAAAAACTCCTTCTGAGTTGTACCATCCTGTACAATACTAGGACTATGACACACAGTCTCTTCCTAAGTGAGATTTGGCTGATTAGGGGGTAATGCCCCATCTATGTTTCCTATAACAAGATCATACACAATCTCCGGCATTACTGCCACGGTCGTCTTACCAACGAAATAAGGGGTGTCTATCTCCATATTTGAGAGCGGAACTTTTCTTACCATGCTATTAAGCAAACTCATAGTCGCATACGTACCCGTATAACAATCTTTAGGTACATATTTCCCACGTACTACTACAGAATTACATCTACTATCTCTGAGAATCTGAAGCCGAAATTCATTTACTGTACCATAGGTAATTGGTAGATGGTGCGAATACTCATCTGAGTCGCTAACCATACATATATCAACCTGGAGGGATGGTTCTTCACCTGAGTATATCAGGGCCTATCTTCAATTTACAAAATCTGCCGACGCCACAGTATTTTTCCCTTCTTCCCTTTGTTTGCAGTTACAAGTATTAAAATTTCTGCCACTGTTATTAAAATAGGGAGGTGCCCTGCAGTCTCGTGCCAAGTGCCCTTGTAACAAATATTTGTAGCAAGTTACTATACCTCTGGGTTCACTACTATTACGACGGTGTTCTCGTCAGTCATTATTACCGTTGTTAATCTTTGTTCCATTATTCATTGGTCGTGATATATGTTGGCTCGTGGTCTTTCCGTTGTCGTTTCTATGATAACTTGCATTATTTCTATTTTTAAAATTATTGTTGCTATTGTAACTGTTGCTATTGTGACTTTTACTGTGGTTATGACGTGATACTAAATTAATAGTGTGAGCTTCTAAATAGTTCTCTGAGCTCGTAACAATATCATCAATCTCTTTCCCATTTTTCTCTTTTCGGAAAGTGGCAAGCTCTTTCGCCACCGTTGTCAGGATATTAAATGACAGCTTTGTCTACTTTCACTTCCAACCTACGATAAATGATTTGCCAGGTCCCCGTGACAAACAGTCATCTAGATACTCTGGAATTCCGTCCTGTAATATACGTCCTGTAATTCCGTCCTGTAAGACGTAATTTGACCTCTTGTTGTTTCGGGCAATGACCTATGAGTTTTAAACAATATTACCAGAGAATAATAACCTACCAACTCCATGCTGTGAAGATCAACAGAAGTAGTATAATGGAACACCGAGTTCTTTTTGTACCAAGAACCAACTAAGGACTGCAGAATTTATTATCAGGAACTACAACTAAAGATCTCCTAAAAATTCGGTGTAATACCTTCAAATATAACTCTTAATATATCAGTAAAATAAATATTTAAATGAATAATTGACCAACGGAATCGATTGAGACACTGGGAAAAATTATATACTTTTAGAAAAAATAGGAAATTATGTCTGCTCTTCTTAAAACAATATGACCAAATTTATATATATCCGCAGGCTTAATATATATATATATATATATACAATATGTAATATGTAATAATAATAATAATAACCAACCTTTAATAATAATAAGCAACTAACTTTAACATATATCTCATATACTCTTATATATATATATAAAAAAATAAGGAAATATTTTATTGCTATGTATGTATATAATAATAATAATAATAATAGCTAATAATATATTAATAATATCTCAAATTAAACTAATATATGTCATAAAAACTTATTTATACATACTCAATAATAACTTTCTTTATATAACTCAAATTTGCTTTATTATATCAATATATATATATAAATATATATGTTTATATAATTTTGATATCTTATATTATATATAGCATGTTTTCTTATATATATAACCTTTAATAATATATAATAATAATATATATGTATATATGTAATATGAAGGATCAGAACCAATAATATAGCATAATAATATGCTTTCTGTATGTATATATAATATACAGATATGAATACAGACAAATTATATATAAAGATGTACGGTATGTATAACACAATTACTTTTAGCAATATATAATACTTTATATATATATATAATAATAATATATGTATATATATATATGTAATATATATATGTAATAACTAACTTAAAATATGTATATATGCTTAATATAATATATATATTTGCGCATATGTAACAAGAATCTTAATATAGCAAACTGGCTTTATTGGGAATATCAAAAATATGTAACAACAACCTTAATAACATACAGAACACTCTATATATATATGTATAATATGTATATATGTATAATAATAATATGTATGGAAATATATGTATCAACAATATATATACCTTTAACTAACACAATAATATAGCCAACCTTAATAATAACATATAGCCTTTGTAATGTATAATATGGCAATAATATGTATATATTAATATAACAATATATGTCTTATCTCTTCTCATAATAGATAATAACAACAATATTAATAATAATAATAATAATAATAATAATATGTAATAATAACAATAATAATAATAATATGTAATAATAATAATAATATATGTATATATATATTAGCAATAACAATATATATATAATATATCTAATAATATGTATAGCAATAATAATATAATGCAGCCAGCAATAGCAATAACCTTAATAATATGTATATAATAACATAGCAATAATATACTATATATAATATTATATATATATATATATGTATGTAATAATATATATAACAATACCAATAATATAATATAATAATAACCAACTTAATAATAATAGTAGCAGCAATATAGTATTGTAATAACAATAATAACTAATAATAATATATAATATATATGTAATAATACTGTAACCAGTAACAATATGTATGTAACCAACAGTAGCTAATATGAATGCAGCCGCCTACATACATTAATGTGTAGAAAAGGGTGAATGTAAGGCGCTAAAGGAACAAGCTATTTAACTCAAAATAATTTTAAAAATGAAAGATTGCATAAAAGTTTGCATATTGGTACACTCGGAAATCAGCTGTTCTCAGATCATCATTTCATAATTGAATTTTCCGTTGAAGACGAAAAATTTAATTATGAAATATTTATATATACAGAAAATATTAAATAAGAAATAATTGTATCACAAAATATATTTAAACTTCTTTATATTTATTAATAAATAATATTTATTAAATAATTTGTAATAGAAATATTTTTATTTACAAGCACGTTACCTTATATCTCAGTGTATAGACGCATGTGAGTGAGAAGACGTCTGCTGTGCATCTAATCCGTACATAAGCACACATAGAAATATCGACACAAAGAATCAAAAATGATATTTACCACTTGATAAATATACCTAGGTTAGGTGCACAACAACATAAATAAATAGATACAAAAAACATTTAAATTTACACATGTACCCACAATATAAATTTAAAACGAAATATTTACATAAAAACACTTCATAAATATATCTTGCACGAACGGTATTTCATTGCTGACACAGTACAATGTAATAGCGAGAATTACGATATCAGAGTAACCAACATTACCATACATCTAAGTCCAAGAGCATAAGTGGAAGAAAAAATGGAAAAAATGGTGCGTCAAAGGTTTTATATGAGGATTGGTATTATCGTATACATTTTCGTCCAATGACAAAATAGTACAAATAGAAAGATGAAAATTATATACAGGTTTCACATGAAATCAAAAGAAAGTAGATAGCCAATTTGCGGGAGAAGCGGGTTTACCAACCTGGTGAATAAAGAACTTGCATTCTCTCAACTTGAAAATCAGAAGGATAAAGTAAGGATTTCTTGGGATTCTTCTCATTTGCAAATAAAAATCTATTTTTATTATTTAAAATATATGTAACTTTAACATTAATATATATATATATATATATATATAATAACATATAATAATAATATAATAACATAACATATATATATATAATAATAATACTAGCGTAAATGGATATGAATATATGTATATATATATATATAACATATAATGGATTCTTTATGACTTTCAAAATCACATACGCATATTATTACAGAAGAAATCGACGGGCGACGCCGCTATCCATAACTATTGTATATATATATATATATATATATATATATAACATATATATATATATATACATATCTTCTTTATATGTAATATATATATATATATATATATATATATATATATGTATATATATATAAGTTTTACACTGGTTTTAAAATGATACAAGTTTGCTTCTAAGTTCTAACTTAGGGTAAAAAAAAATGCCTTGTTCCTGTTCATAGGCGCGGCTATGAAGGCGCAAAGAATTGGCTGTGCGCCTTTGCTTAGTCCGCCTTTTTAAAATTGTTGCGTCTATGCGCCTTTGCACCTACGAATTGATAGTGCGCCATAGGCGCGTAGGCGCTCGGTGGCTAACACCCAACTCTGATATATATACTGTTTATATATATATATATATATATATATGTATATATAATAACCAGCTAATATTTATGTATAACAATAATATATATATAATATAATATATATATGTATATATATATTTTATATATATACATATATATATATAATAATAATAATAATAATAATAATATATATTGCCTATATATATATATAATATATCTTTAACAAGGTAATTATGAAGAGCCAACCTTGTAATAGCCAATAATATTATATATATATGTATATATATAATAGCAATAATAATAACCAATAATAACAATAATATTAGCAATTATAATAACAGCAATAGCAATAATAATAGTAATAACTTAATAATAATAATATAATAATAATATGTAATAACAATAATATAATATCTTTAATAATATATATATATATATAAATATATATATGTAATGTGTATGTAATGTGCTGTTTCAGCATGTATGTATTGCTGTGTATATGTGTGTAACCTGTAATAACAGTATGTAGTAGCCAATAATATATTGTATTAACATGTAATATGTGTGTATAATAATAATAATAACATATAACATAATCAAAACCAATATGTATGTATGTATATGAAATAACAACCTTAATAATATATATATATAATATAATATATAATAATAATAATATAATAATATAATAACCAATAATAATAATAATAATAATAATGTAACTGCTACAATAATAATATGCATGATAATATAATAATAATAGCAATAATAGTATATATGTATGATTTATAATAATAATATGTAATAACTTGTTTCTGTATTAAATACACAAACTAACATATAATAATAATATATATTAATAACTGTAACATAATATATGTATGTATAACATAATA
>JABUQX010136586.1:22500-26092 GCA_015478945.1 Trachelipus rathkii
AAGTTAAAATCTGTTTTCGCTCTTTGTTTCAATTCATAGTTATTCACGACGCCTTGTGATATTTGTAGGTTTCCTTTTTATCTGTTATTATTATTTTTTCAAATTTTAAGTCTTGGTCTTTCAAGTTTGTTTTTTTTCTCTTACTTATAATCTTATAATCTGTTTCCAATCTTTCAATATATGTAGTACAACGGTTTAATAAACCTGATCGTAGCAGAGCCAGTTTGGACCAAATTTCCAAAGGCTTAGTTTTTTGACAAACTCTCGATGTGATAATCCTCGTTATCAAATCGGCAGGGTTTTCATCCGTTTTAACGTAGTGAAAAGAGATAGGCAGTAAATTGCCATCTCTCATGGAGGAGACCATGCTTTTGATATCTTGGATTCTATTTTTGACAAAAATTTGTTTTGTCTTGCTACCTCCTCCCGCTACCCATGCAAGGACGATTTGGGAATCCGAGAAGATGTTGACAGCCTTGAATTCAACCTCTGTCAATCCCGTCAATATTTGTGGAAGGCACTTAAGAGCCAAATAAAATGATAGTAGCTCGAGACAAGGAAGTGTTTTTCCCCTGAGAGGAGCCACCTTAGATTTTGCCCACAATAATGACGGGACAGTTTCTGAACCGGTGACGTAGACTGCAAACCCATAACATTGTGAACTTGCGTCACAAAAGATGTTGAGAGTTGAATTTGCTGATGCTTCAAAGCAGAAGCGTTGAAAAGATAATTTTTTGAGGTCGTCGAGATCAGCACGAAGTTTCTCCCAATCTTCTTTTATATCTTGGTCAATGGAGTCATCCCAACTCATTTCTTTCTCCCATGTCCGCCTCATCAACAGACGTCCCCTTAAGGTTACAGGAAGGAAAAAAGAAAGAGGATCAAAGATTTTGTTTACTTGGGAGAGAAGATCTCGTTTTGATTCGACTGAGGTAAGGTCAAAGTCTGCTAATCTAAGGGTATCATTTTCGGGATGATAAAGATACCCCAAGACTTTTTCCTCATCACAATTATGAGAGGAAAGCATCTGATCGTCTTTGATTTGAGCTTTTAGATCAGGGTGGTTGGTGTTCCAGGAACACAAGTTGAACCCACCCTCCTTCATCCTTTCTACTGAGGCTGAATAGATGTCTCTCAAAACATCAGGGGATGAATGAGTGTAGATAAAATTATCCACATACAAGTTATTGACCAGAAGCCGAGAGACCAGATCGAATGAATATTTGCTTTTAATATGATGTCTTATTACGGCTCCTAAGATAAAAGGGGATACCGCAAGGCCAAAAATGATTGTCGCGTACCTATAAGTAACAAGTCTGCCATCTTCTTCCCAGAAGAAACAAAACTTGTTACGATCGCTTTCAAGTTTAAGATAGATTTGAAGAAAGGCTTTCGAGATGTCAGCGACAACCACATATTTGTTGGTCCTAAAGGAAAGAAGGAGACGAAGTAAAGGAACCAACAAGTCGATGCCTGGGTAACAGGCTTGATTAAGAGAAGGAGCGCCTTTTGTTCTAAGGCTACAATTGAACACAGGCCTGATTTTAGTAGAAACCTGATCAGCCATTTTTATTACAGGCCTGTGGGGAATCCATATGTAACGATCGAACTCCTTCGGATCAACAGAGATGATTTCGATGATACCACATCTCAGTTGTTCCTTAAAAACATCAGTGTAGGCCTTATCAAGACCTTGATTGCTGAGACGATTTTTAACTCGTCTAAGCGTACTTAAAGCAATACGATAATTCGAAGGGACCTGATCCACTAATTCTGGGATCCATGGGATTTCAATATGGTATTTTCCATCGATAAATTGAATTGCATTGTGGAATTTAGAGATAAATTCCTTATCGATGGTACCATAATCCTTCTCCTCCTGAATACCCAAGGACTCCAAGCTGTACAGATATTCCAAACCCAGGTCGGCACTTATTTCATTTGAAGAAATGCTAAGAACGTCCGGGTAAGTAGGATGAGGGTCAATGATCGAGTTGACGAGATTAGGAGAAGCTTGGAATAGGTGTTTTGGCAGCGAGGAGACAGACATGGATAGTCATGAATCCCTCTGATTTGATTGTAAATCAAGAGTTGATGTTGAAGTCTGCTTTCTGTATAGAAAGGCTTGTTGATGAGGAAGTAGAAAAGAATTCACTGGGCCGAAAGGAACCAACCCAAAGCAAGTCTGAATGGCACTACCTTCCAAACAATCGATAATTTGGAAGTGTTTCATATGACATAAAGTGTCAGTACCTAAAAGAAGGTCGATGTCATCGACCGAATCCCCATAAGGGCCCACAAAGGACTTGTCAGCCACATTATATTTTAACGAAATGCGACTAATGGCTGATGCTAACCCTTTAACCGCAAATCCAACATCCAAAGAAGGGTCGACCAGAACCGGGGTTCGAAAGAAGGAATTGCAGCAGCAATTTATATCTAGGTCGACTAGGTACGATGCACGTTCTTCTTCTCCGATGAATGTTTTTATAGGATTTCTGATTATAGGTAATTGTTCACAGTTGATTCCGAGTTTAGTAAGCAATTTAGGGCCAGCATATGTTCTCTGTGATCCCAAATCTATAAGAGAGCGAATAGGAACTGATTTGTTATTGTGCCTTGCTATTATGGTTATTGTAGGCAGAATATGTGAGGCTGATGATTGCCCAGTGTTAATACAAAGATGATTGCTAACATCAACTTTATTTCCTTCATCAGCATTTTCTTGACGAGAATGCTCCCTGTTTTGATTAGTGGTTCCAGCGGAACAGAGAGCGGCTAGATGTTTTCGGCTTTTACATTTATAGCAAGGATACTTTAAATTGAGTGTTTTAGCCGGGCATGTATCTGCCATGTGCTTTATGCTGGAACAGTTACAGCACATGTTTAATGCCACACATCTGTCCCTTTTTGATTTAGGGTTTACGTAAACCGTGCAGTCAGAGAGGTAATGGTCTCCATTGCACAGCTTACACTTGACTTCCCTTGAAGATTGATTATTCGAATTTGATTGAGGTTCAGAAGAGAAAGTAGTTCTTTTTAGAGAGCCACTACCTTTTGAAGTGTTAAAAGTATGACTCTTCTGATCAGAGGGTCTCCTCTTCTCCCTTTTGAAGTTCCCTTTGGAAGAAGATGATTTAGTTGATGAGAATGAAGTTGAGGTCTGAGAGGTGCGAAACCTCAGCATTGTTTGAATTATCTGATTATGCTCCTTAAAAATCAGATTAATTGACGGATATTGTTCCTTAGTCGCCAGCTTCAACTCTCTTAAAAATGAGAGAGGAAGTTTATCAACTAATATATGGCTGATTAATTTGCAGCCAGAACTTTCCTCTGGGAAGAGGTCAACCCCGAGCTCCTTGAGTTCTTTTAGATGAGCCCGAACCTTTAAAATAAAGGATCTGACTGTTTCAAGTTGCTTCCCGTCCAGAGGCGGAGATGAGTCCAGTTCATGGAAAATAGAATCAATAATGAAGGCCTTGTCCAAATAATGTTCTTTTAAAATGGACAAGGCAACTTCATAGTTCTCATCCGTACCCGTCAAATGCTCAATGTCTCTGAGAGCATATCCCTTAAGTCTAAATCGTTTTAT
>JABUQX010136587.1:0-2500 GCA_015478945.1 Trachelipus rathkii
AGTTATAAAAATCCAGACATTTGAGCAAGTAGATTTTCCTCCAGTAACCTCCGTGGATTGTTACTGATGGTTAAGCTATGGTGCTGCTGCCTACCAAAAAAATCTCGTGGTATATTCAGATCAAGTCCAGCTGCTCATGATTTCATTAACTTTTTAATGACTTCACTGATGATTTTTTCTTTACTTTATCTGATGGTTCCAAACTATTTTTACAATATGTTAATGTGTCAGAGGTTCTTGATTTACATCCAAGGTCTTATCAAGAGCACGCAACCGTATTTCGCGCGATCAATATCATAGCCATGATGAATGACGACTTACATGCCAGTGAATGTTAACTTTGAAAAGTTATTTTTCTTTGGCGGTGTATTTCCACAGCATTTCAATGCTTGCATTTATTCGCAAAGTGCCTTAAACATTCTGACAGATCTTGTGTTATTCAGGACTGACTTTATCTGACATAGGCTTTGATGTTATATATTACCTTTTTCTAAGAATCTCAAGTGAAAACGTAATATAATGTCTTTAGTAGTTCTACAGTATTTATGGATTTGGTATTGTGTTCAACTATTTACTACTAAATTTTATTAGTAGCACAAATGAAAGAACAATGTTTTTTTATACTTTTTCCGGCAATATTGTTTGGACACCTCGTTTCTTTGCCATCGAAACCCCAAGCCCACACATTTCTCGGATCCAGTTCTTCCGGTCGTGACAAAATCGTCAATGGCTTTCGTAATGGTTTTTGCGTCAAGCGCTTTCAGTTCTGTTCTGGCAAAGCCAATAAGTTCTCTCTTTGACTTCACCGGACTCCTTGTCGAAATAACGCAACAGTATGAAAATTGTTCCTTTCCAGAAATATCAGCGGTTTCATCTGCTAGTGTTTCATACGTGCAAGATTCCTTTACCTTTATTAACGATGCTTTCCCTTATATAGTACCACATAGAGAAATGATTTTATTCTGAATCTAAACTGCTTGGCATGTGGCATGTTTCTTCCCCAATTCAAAATGGCTTCTCAATGACTGATCTCCGGCATCTATTCGCAAGTGGCAAAAATTTTGCAACACTCCCTCATCATGATGCCTACCCAGAAGCGGTAACTCGCGCGTACAAGAAAATGTCACACATGAAATTATTGAGGATAATATTTATTTTCTATGATTTTCTTAGAATGCTGCTTATGGATCTCTGCCGCCACGTCCTGTAGGAACAATCTTGCAGCTTCAACAGCAGTTTTATACCACTCTGTGTTTGTATGTCCCTTACAAACCGCATGAACATCTTTATATTTAGTGAAAGGTCTTATTGTTAAAGAGCCTAGGACCCCCTCTGAACAAACTTTTATTTGGTGGAAATAAAATACAAAACTTGCAAAATGCTCCCTTTAGGTGCCTGGAGTATGTCAGCCAAGGTGAATATGTCTCCAACCATTCATAATTGAATTTCCTCTTTAAGTGGGTAGCATCTTCCAAAAAATTATAGGTCTTAGGTGGAATCCAACACTCTTTCAGTAACTGTTTCTTTTTCTCAGTCGAAATCATAGATGATGTCCAACGTATCTCATCTAATGTCATTTCTTTCAGACTGTCATCGTCTACTGAAACGCTAGCCCTAGCAACTGGACCCATATCTTGGACTCGTCGAGGTGCTGGGCCTGAGTGTGGGTTCTTCATCATGAGAAATATGCGAAGTAGGAGGGATTGCTCTTGTGTAGTCTTAGTTGAATTATTGGTATGTTCTTCGTTTTCACTGCTACCATTTTAATTTATCCTGAGTTCTTCTTTTTTCAATATTTTTTTTTTAAACATTTATAAAAAATATATATATATATATATATATATATATATATATATATATATATATATATATATATATATATATATATATATATATATATATATATATATATATATATATATATATATATATATAATTTCGCTACAAATGGCTATAGACTAATAAATTTTAATTAAAGCATTCAAAAGATGTTAAAAGAAAAACAGCAGTATAGCAAACTATGTTGAAAATCACTAATTTCTGTTGTAATGAAAAATAGTTTTTTTAAAATGAAGTTAACCTCATCAAGTAAGATCATGTGGTACAAAATTCCTACTTTAGTAAATACACAAAATTTTATTAATATTTAAAGTAAAACGTAAAATTTACTAAGGAATCTCCTATTATCCAGATCTATTTAAACATAGAACTATAACACCCCATGACTGAGGCGGTAAGGAATTATAGAGGGGGTCACGGAGTGGATAATTTCAATGATACTTGAACTTAAAACACTTAATAATAAAGAATTGAGAATCTGATTGAAACACAAAATCTAGGGAATTGAGTATATATTAGTGATGTGGTAATATCCATTCCGCGGGAGATATCCTGCACATTATTAAAGACTGCATCCCCATCCGCGCTTTGCTCCTGCGGATGTTTATTGTCGATTTGATAAAGAATTTTATAATAAAAATATTTTTCAATGAAATCTGAA
>JABUQX010136587.1:7500-20286 GCA_015478945.1 Trachelipus rathkii
CTAGAAACCACATTTTCTCATACAGAGAAAGCCTATAGATTCCCCTCACTTTTTCAAGGGAGAGAGTGTCAGAAACCACTCCTTTCAAAGGAGAGCAAAGCTCTAGACTCCACTTTTCAAAGGAGAGAGCAGCAAGAATTCCACCTTTCAAGGAAAGGAAAAAGCCTTGAAACCCACCTTTCAATGAGAGAAAAGTCTAGACTCAATTTTCAAGGAGGAAAAGCTCATGAGATTCCACCTCTTTTTCAAAGTGAGGAAAGCCCTGGACTCACCTTCAGAGAGGAAAGCGCTAGACTCCACCTTTTCAAGGAAAGGAAAAGCCCTAGAAACCACCTTTTTCAAGGAGAGGAAAGCTCCTGACTCCACCTTTTCTTAAGAGAGGAAGTGACTCCACCATGTTGAAAGAAAGCCCTAGAAACCACTTTTCTGTGAGAGAAAGCCTCTAGACTCCCACTTTTCAAGGGAGAGGAAAAGCCCTAGAAACCACCTTTTCAAGGAGAGGAAAAGCCCTAGACCCACCCTTCAGAGAGAAAGCTGACTGCACTCAAGAGGCTGAAAAGCCCTAGAAACCACCATGAGAGGAAAAGTCTTAGACTCCACCTTTTCAAGGAGGTGCTTCCTAGACTCCAATTTTTCAGAGAGAAAGCTCCTTGCACCTACCTTTTTCAAGAGAGGAAAAGCCTCTAGACTCCACCTTTTCAAGGAGAGGAAAAAAGCCTAGACACCACCTTCAAGGAGAGGAAAAGTTCTAGACACCCACTCCTTTCAAGGAGGAAAAGCCCTAGACTCACCTTTTCAAGGAGGAAAAGCCCTAGATTCCACCTTTTCAACAAGAGGAAAGCCCTGACTCCACCTCCTTTTTCATGAGAGGTGGAAAAAGGCTAGACTCCACCTTTCAAGGAGAGGAAAAGCTCCAAACACACCTTTCATGAGAGGAAAAGTTCTAGACTCTACCTTTCAAGGAGAGGAAAGCCCTAGACTCCATTTCTTTTTCAAGAGAGAAAGTCTTAGACTCCACCTTCTCAAGAGGAAAAGCCTCAGACTCCACCTTTCAAGAGCAATAAACAGATGCCCACCTTTCGCGAGAGGAAAGTCTTCTATATCCCATCTTTTCAAGGAGGAAGCTCCTAGAGACTCCAACTTTTCAAGGAGAGCAAGCCCTAGACTCCACTCTTTTCAAGAGAGGAAAGCCCTAGACACCACCTTCAAGGAGAGAGCAGCCCAGGACACCATCTTCAAGGAGAGAAAAGCCTCTAGAACCCAGACTTTTGACAGGGAGGAAACCCCTTTAGACTCCACCTTTTCTCAAGGAGAGAAAAGCCCTAGACTCACCTTTCAAGGAGGAAAAGCCCCAGACCCACCTTTCAAGGAGAAAGCCCTAGATTCAACCTTTTCAAGGAGAGAAAGCCCTAGACACCACCTTTTCAAGGAGAGGAAAGCCCTAGACTTCACCTTTTCAAGGAGAGGAAAATCCTTGAGGACTCCACCTTTTCAAGAGAGGAAAAGCCCTAGAGTCCACTCTTTTCAAGGAGAGAAAGCCTAGATCATGCACTTTTCAAGGAGAGAAAGCTCAGGACTCTGTCTTTTATGAGAGAGCCCTAGACTCCACCTTTTCAAGGAGGAAAGCCCCAGACTCCACCTTTTCAGGAGGAAAGCCCTAGACTCCACCTTTCAAGGAGAAAGCCCTAGACTCCACCTTTCGCAGACGGAAAGCCCTAGACTCCACCTTTTTCAAGTAGAGAGGAAAAGCCCTAGACTCCACCTTTTCAAGGAGAGGAAAAGCCCTAGACTCCACCTTTTCAAGGAGAGGAAAAGCCCTAGACTCCACCTTTTCAGAATAAGATAAAGAGCCCTAGACTCCCACCTTTCTTCTAAGGAGAGGAAAAGCCCTAGACTCCATAATTCCTTTTCAGAGCTGTTTGAGTGAGGGTTGGCAAAAAACCCACTTTTTTTCACATGAAACCCGGGGAAAATTGTTTTTTTTCATTTCCTTTCCTAATTCTCTTTCAGGACGACCATAATTATAATTTTTTGTTGTTGATTTATAAGTTTCATTGATAAATATAATGCCAAAGACTCTGAGATCCGGAAGATGAAAACTAGAAAGTGAATGGATTGGAAGTTCTGAATGGCTGTTACACTGGCAGTTAAAATGTAATATAGAAATGTAATTAGCAATAAATTGAAAGAAAAGTTTGAGGTACTTTGTAAGGCTGTTTGATTTCATAAAATTATAACTGGTGCCATACAACCAGCAGTGGGCTGGATCTTACAGATGAAGAAAGATTCATTCAGACTGATATTATAGATATTCAACAATGTAAATATATATCTTGTATCTGACACATCAAAATCTCAAAAGAAATTATCTAAATATACCATTAAAATGGCATACTAGATCGAAAGAAATTGATAAAAAAAAATATCAAAGTTTTTTTTATGCTAAAACATCATTTTTAAGTAAGTAATAATCGAAGTACTTTGTTGAAATATTATAAACCTAAGATCATATATCTTCACCATTCGAAAATCTAGCAGGTCCAATTTTTGGACACGGCTCAGTATATATATGAGTAGTATATAGAGCAGATATAAGGTATATATATATATATATATATGAGGTTAGGTATATATAGGTTATATATATATGTATATATATATATATATATATATATACCTGTATATATATATATATATATATATATATATATAAGGCAAGATATATAGAGTATATATATATATATATATATATGATATATATATTATATATATATATATATATTGAGTATATATATATTTATATATTGTATATATATATATATATATATATATATAGATATATATTATATATATATATATATATATATATATATTATTATTAATAGTTATATTATATAGATATATATATATATATATATATATATATATATATATATATACCTATATATATATATATATATATATATATATATATATATATATATATATGCATATACATATATATATATATATTTATATATATATATATATATATATATATATATATATATATATATATATATATATATATATATATATTATTATTATTATATATATATTATATATATATAATGTAATATATATATATATATATATATTATATACATATATATATATATATATATATATATATATATATATATATATAGTATAGAAAAGTTAATATATATACAGTACATATATATATTAAGAGCAGCATATATATATATATATATATATTCTTTTGCACCAAATGATTTTAAAGAGTTTATGTATTTTTCAGTAGTGTGATACTTATATAATATTTTTATTTTTGTTTTACTATATATTGTTTACATGCAATTATTCTTGATTTTTTTTTTTAAAAACCAAGTGGGCAAAATAGCGTTTTTTTTTTCAAGTGGTTTTTTTGGGTCGGGCCCACTCATGCCAACCCTGGTTTGAGTGGGAACCACCCAGATGTGTGAGGCAATTTTCTCCATACAGGGACGAATCACACCCTATGCGAGCAGGGAACTGGGGTGCCGTGAAGAAATTCTTGACGACACTTCAGAACAGCTAACCTCTGAAGTTGTTTAGATAAAGGAAATGTTTCTTTCTCAATAGTGCACTGGGAGAAAAAGCACCAACAATATTGAGATGAGAAGAATGGAGTTGGTGTCTGCGAAGATGTTAGGTTGTGTGGGAAGATTGTATGTAGAGTAGAAAGATGGAGGAGCTGAGTTTTTGCAGCTACTAAAACAACTTGTTCCTACTTCTCTGCCAATTAGAAATTGAGAAAACAGAGGTTAGGTTAAAGCCCAAGGCCGTCTCCTTCGGTGAGATAATTGTTACAGTTAGAGAAGGAAAATGTATTAAAATAATGGGAGTAATGAAGGCTGTAGTCGTCTGGTAGAGAGTATGATAAAAATGCAGCAGGGATTAAGTGAAAGTCGATATAATATAAATAGAGAAGAGTTGAATATAGAACTGAACTTCTAAGGAACAATCACAATTTATAGGTTTAAAGGATGAACGGCACGCACCCGACTGGGGCTATAAATCATCGAATAAATCAGAGAGGACAGATAAGGACAGAGAAGGACAAAAGAACAACCGGAAAGGAAATCAGAGAGAGAGAGAGAGAGAGAGAGAGAGAGAGAGAGAGAGAGAGAGAGAGAGAGAGAGAGAGAGAGAGAGAGAGAGAAGCTTAGAATCAAAGCTTTTTTCGCAGGACCATCTAGAAGCTGAGCATTTCCTCCAATGAGCACAGCGAAAAACTCGCAGAAACGCCAGCTGGAAGGAGTGACCAAGAACCAGAACAGGAGAAAGAAGATCACCTGAGAAGAGAGACCAAAACCAGAAAGAAGAGAAAGAAGATCACCAGAAGAGGACCAAGAACCAGAAAGAAAGATAAGAAGGAAGATCACTAAAATCGCGCCTACGAAAGTCATCTGGAGATACAGATGTAAAATTAGAATAAATGAATTATTTCTTATTTTCCTCTTAAAGATAGATTAAAAAACTTTGTATATGAGAGTTAGGCTAGCAGAAGAACATAGTTATGTTGAAAGTGGGGTTCTCCCTTTTTCGCAACAGGCTGAATAAATCATGCTCAGCTTCAAACAAGAACAAAAGGCCTAGTGAAAGAGACATTTTGGTGTTACCTAGACGAGGTACAAGCCTTGAAGCACAAGTTTTGAGAAACCACAGGAGGAATGCCATCAGGACTGTAAGATTTCTAAGTGTTAACCCCAGAGAGAGAGAGAGAGAGAGAGAGAGAGAGAGAGAGAGAGAGAGAGAGAGAGAGAGAGAGAGAGAGAGAGAGAGAGAGAGAGAGAGAGAGAGAGAGAGAGAGAGCAGAAATAAGGGGTATGAATAATTAAAGTGCTAGGCATGAGTTGAAGGAGGCGGAGCAGATTAGCCCCAGAATAATCTAATGTGGAATTAGGCTAAAGAGGTTTGAGAGGATATCATCTGTCAAAGGAAGGAAAAAGTGAGTTAAATGTCGCAGATATTACATTGTTGGATAGAGAAAGAATCAAAGGAAAGCCTACATCCTTTTGAGAAATAAAAAGTAAGATGAGGAAGAGCAACCGGCAAGAGTATTGTATTTATTTAGAAAGAGATTTTAGTGTCGCGGAGAATAGATTTGGCATGACTGAGATATTAAAATATTCTAAAGAAAATATCATATCTGAAGGTTGAATATATATATATATATATATATATATATATATATATATAACATATATGTATATAATATATATATATATAGTATATATATATATATATATATATATATATATATATATATATATATATATATATATATATACATATATATATGTATATATATATATATATATATTATGATGGTATATATATATATATATATATATATATATATATAAGATATATATATATATATTATATATATATATATATATAGATATATATATATATATATATATATATATATATATATATATATATATATATTATATATATATATATATATATATATATATATACATATATATATATAGCTTTATATATATATATATAAAGAGTAAGATATATATATATAATATATATATATATATATATATATTATATATATATATATATATATATTATTATATTATTATATATATATATATATATATATATATATATATATATATATATATATATATATATTTATATATATATATGTTATAATGAATAAAATTATATAAATACTAAAACACAAACAGATACATACATAAATTTGTTTTGTGTGATATTTAAAAATGCATAACACGTTATAAATCTTATCCAACAATGAGAGAATTAAATAAAAGTCAAAATTAGGAGATAAAAGAAGCAATGAACAAATAAATCACTCTGCCAATGACCGACCTGGAACTGGGTCGAAATCTATTCGATATTATAAAAGTTTAGAGAAAATTATTCTCATATTAAAACAAAATAGATTATCTTCCTTATTTTTTTAGTTACTTGTTTGTTAAGAAGAATTATGAAATCCAAATGTCACAATAAAGGCCGTAGATGTAGTTTATAGTTCAAATTAATAATTTAGAACGAAAATTGTTTTTTTGAAAGGTTTTTTGATATCTTTGGTCGCAAGACAGACCCTCTCTCTCCCCCCCTCCGACACCCCAAGATATCTGATTTCTTTCTTATTCGTTTTCTGAATTACTCTTTTTTAAATAATAGCACCTCCCCACCAAATTCACTTCAGATAGATTTTTTTAGCAAGAGATGTTATAGAGTAAATAAATCTGGTTAGAACCAACTTAAAATATACAAGTTATTAGAAATTAAAATATAGATTCTTGATATATAGATAGTATAGAGAAAGATATATATATATATATATATATATATATATATATATAGAGATAGAGAGGTTCTATCGATATAAGCAAGAGGGAGATATATATATATATATATATATATATATATATATATATATATATATATATATATATATATATATATATATATATATATATACAAATAAGTACAGGAAGAAGGAATGCATTAGAATAAATAAATGAAGTCAAGGCCCGAGGCAGTGAGAACACGTTTTTGCTTCTAAATAATAAATTCTTTTTCTAAATTTTAACTTTGGTCTTGAGTACAAAATTGACTTCAGCCAAAATTGTTTCGTAAAATTGAAGCTTTTAAATATATTTATTTGGAATGCAACAAAATATAAGTTCAAGCCACTTTTTTTAACTCGTTATTCTTCTATATTCATATTCATGGGTTGCATTTTAGTTAAATGTTCTTCTAAATATAAAACAGCGCAAATTTTAAGGCGGAAAAATGAAAATAATAATTTAAGAAAGAAAAAAATACTATTAGTGACAGATAATTATATGAAACCTGACAAGGCAATAAACATAAAATAAAAAGACCAATTGTGCCACTTAAAAATGCCAGATTTGAACATAATGTTACTCAAAAGAATGATGTCCGTATTGAGGAATTATAAAAAGGACAAAGATTTTCTATTCTTGACAAGAATATTAAAAAGCAGAGAATAGTAAACTGCGATATTTATAAATGAAGATTTATAAATGAAGATATTTATTTATGAAGATTCCATAAATATATTATTGATATCGCAAATATCCTCATTTGCATATGTGGACTATTTAAAATTTTTAAAGATCAGCATCAACATTTGCGCAGATGCATCAATAAAAGATCAAAAAGGTTTACCTTTATCCTCCCTACGTATCCTCACAGATTGAGGAGGTAGCAACATGCACTGGAATAAAGAAGTTCTACTAGCGTAGAAACATACAATACCCTTAAGTGAAACAACCAGTGTTATAAAATTCTCACACCATAGAAATTGCACAACACCTCGACTGATCCCCACTGTGGTATCTTGTCAATGTCAAGATTCAATAATGGGCCAAGCCCACAACCATGCCCCATCACTCCTATTCACTCCTATTACGCCACACTCGATCTTCTTGCATAAACCAAAATCTTTTTCTTTTCCTTCAGACACTCTTTTACTGAGTCATTCCACTTTTTCTTTGGTCTTCCAGTTGGTCGATTCCCAACACACTCAAATTCTCACATTCACACTCACATTTTTCACATTCTAAACCCGCTTAACCAATGATTCTCCAAATCCAACTACTATCCATCCTTTCTATGATCAATAATTCATAACACCTCACTAAAACTCTATTCACTCCTTTTAAAACACTATACAGCTCCTAACGAGTATTATTCCTCATTTTATCATCTTCTCACAACGAAAAACACGCCCCAAGATTATCCATCTGAGCAGACAAGTCCCATTAGATCTATACCTCTTTTAACAGAATAGTTTCGCTACTATACATTAACACCTGTAACAACATACCCCCATGTACAACCATAGAACGCACTTAAGATTTATTCCCTTTGCAATCACCAAATATTTATCACTCAAATCAACTTTCCTAATACACTCTCCTGGCACCTGTTCTCTTTTCTACCAACATTAGCCTAAGATTAATCAAATTGTTTGTTTTCGTTGCTTACCATCCAACAAGATTTCACACCAGTGACTGCCTCCCCCCATTACCACCTAATCCTTACTTATCTTACATTTACTTTTAAAACTCCTTCTTACACAATTTTACTGAAACTTTCTTCTAACAATCCTATCATCAAACTTTCTTCTGATTCACTCAAGATAAAACCAAATCATTCCAAAGAACTAGGCACCTTCCACTCTTCACTCGATTATCATACATACTCCCTGCCCCTAACTTTTATTTTTTCCTCAACACTTCATATATAAATTAAATAAGTGATGGAGACATAACATATCCCTGCCTACTCCGCTATTAATATTAAAAACATTCATTCTCCATTCCATTTATTCCTACACATGCTCACAATACATACTTTTGATTACATTCAGAAGCTTACCACGAACACCATATATCACTAACACCTGACACAGAACTTCCCTATTAATCCTGTCATAGCCTGTTGGAAGTCCATTAAACCTAAATACAATTTATTCTTCTTCTTCTCTCTCCCATTACCCTCAATGTACAAATTTGATCTTCACATTCTAATCCACTTCTAAATGCACCTTGGTCTCCACCAATCAATCCCTCAGCGACTCCACGCACTCTTTAAACCAAAATACCAGTATATATCTTCCCCACATCACTCAATGAACTAATTCCCCTATAGTGTCTACAGTTTTCCTTATCACCCTTACACTTACACATGGTACTTACTATCACTACTCTCCTCCAGTAATTTGGAACTATACCCTCCACAAACGATTTATTACATAATTTCCATTTCCAGTTAATCACAAAATCACCTCCATTCTTGATCATTTCACCAGAAATTTTATCTATACCTGCTGATTCTTACTATATATTATCTCCTCCCTTCTATAACCTCATTCACCAAAATACCTATTTCTTCTTACACCATCAAACCCACACACAATTACTATCACCTCTTTCAATCACTGCACAATGTTATGCAGATTTTTGAAGTGTCCACCACACTAATCTCATGTCTATTTTCGTCAGTCACGAAAAGGACCATCCCTAATTCAGGTTATTCTATGAAGATTCTCCCTACTATCTTCTTCTCTTAACCTTCCGCACTTTCCTGTAGAGATTCGCCTTACGGTATCATTCTTAAACCTTTTGGCAAACTTCAATACAGAACAGACTTTCTTATTCCCTTGTAAGTGTCCATAAATCCTCATTTCAAATTGTTAATACTATTATCTTTTTGTTTTTCTGCCCAGAAGTGTGGCACATATTTGGCGCGTTACTCCTTTTCCTCCTTATAATTTCCATTCAATATTTCTTTTCCCAAACCGCATAAACTGAGCTTTTAGCAGCATTTACCCGCCTCTATTTTACTTTTAAACCGTTTGCATCACCTCCGATAATTTTTTTTTTTTATGTTTTAGTTTTTTTTTTTTTTTTCTAGCCATTCACTATTGACATTCTTTACTTCCTACTTTAGCACCCGCATATTTCTCTTGCACTACTTCTAACAAACGCCTCCTTATTTTCGTCCAGATTTGCTCAGTTTCATTATTGTTTACAGGAGGCAAACGTGATCATTAAGGGCACGCGCAGATAATTTCCATTAAAAATCCTTTCATTTAACTTCTCAATCCTAATGTAACTTCACATTTTCTTTTTCCTTCCTCTCCATCCAATCCCCCACTAACTTAATTTTACATAAATAACATAATGACTTGATATTCCTATTCTCAACCCCTCAATTATTTAACATCCATTAACATACTTTAACGTCTTCCTCACCACACAAAATCAATTCACCTTGCTGTCACTTACGAGGCCCAATTTCTACCTCCACCAACTCCTCGCATACATTATGGATATTCTAGTGTTACAAAAAGATTTAATACTTAACACACAACCACATCTCCTCAAAGAATCAAAAATCAGCCTTCACCAACGCCTCTCATTTTTCCTCTTGGCGAACTCCCAAGACCTGGGTTATAATCATCATCTTTCGGCACGCAATCCAACCATTCAAAGTCGTCCAGTCTCATTAACACACCCCCACACTCACCCGCCCAAAAATCATGCCAGAGGGGTCCCTGACAGTCTCACTCTCCTCAAAATCACCCTAAGAGTGCGGGGCGTGGACCCAACTCTTTTGCACCTCACCAACTCGTTCCTCCGCCTCCACCCATTGGAAAAAAGTTTATATATTAATGCTTGAAATAATAATTCTCAAATATATGCTTCAAAAAGGCAAAAGCTTCTTGAGCCATTTCAGGAGAATGTTGCTTCGTCTTTGTCTTCGTAAAATGAAACGCACCAGTGAAAAAACGCTCACTAGGGACACTTATTGAAGGGCATGCTAAATATTCCTTGCCGAGTTCTGCAAGATGTGGAAAGCTTTTACAATTATCATGCCGCAAAACCAGTGGATCTTTATTTATTTAGTAAATTCAGATTTGTATGATTTTTCAAGTCAAAGTATAGCCGGGCCCGGGGCCGGCCCCGGCCCCGGCCCCGCCCCGGCCCCGGCCCCGCAAAATTCCCGCCCCGGTCGGCAAATCAGGAAAAACCGGGTTTTTCTGCCGGGGTTAACTGTAAATTTACAAAAAATAATAGAGGGTTAAATCAACAAAAATAAAAAATATATTTAATTCAGTTACTCCTTTGTTATAAATTGAATGCAAAATATACAAACATACCTAAATATAATCATTTTTTTGGTAAATTTACTATGATTTCAAATTAAAATTGAGGCGAAATTATAATTTTTTCCGAAGTTTTTAAACAAAAATATTCGAAGGGATTTGATATATCGAAATGTACAGTTTTAGAATACTATAATTGCTAAGAGATGAATGTATTTATTTTTAATTAAAAGTAGAAGATCTTCAAGAAAATCAAAAAATTTTCCGAAATCTCTTTTCGAAATTATTTGATTATAATCAGAAAGATATATAAGTATATATATATATATATTATTATAATATAGTGATAATAGATATATATAATATATAATTAGTATATATATAAGTATAGTATAATATATATATAGTATAAATATAATAGTATTTAGCTATTTACAAAATAGAACATAAGAAACGAATATATGTATAACAGACCTTAAATATGTAGTAGTATAAGATATATATATATATAATACAGTATATATATAATATTATATATAAATATATATAATATATAATATATATATTATGATTAGTATATAGTAGTATATATATATAATATATTATATAATATATATAGTATTATAGATATATATATATTATATATATAATATTATATAGATATATCATATATATATATATATATTATATATATATACTATATATATAATATATATATTATAATACTTTAGAGAGAAGCCCTGGTGGGATTTTTTTTTAGGTGTTATGCATTTACTGTCATTCATTTAAATTTACTAAATGTACACAAATTAAAAACAGTTATTTAAAGCTTTTTTTAATGAAATAAATTTAAAAAGAAAGGAAAGCGTAGATTTTCGTCACCGACCGCGCAGACCTGCTTCAGGCTAAAAACTGGAATTGTCCTTCTGATCTTCTCATTCAAGTGGGTTCAGTTGTCACGTGCTATTTCCTCATGGTGTTGAATTGAATATATTTTGGAATGTGTGTTCAGATATCGATTTTTGTTATAAAATCTATCTAAACTTCACCGGGATGCTTATTGTTAGTTGTTACGATTATAAATGCAAAAGGATTCCATGATTTTGGCGATGTTCGTGTGATTGATATTTCTGAATCATCTTTAGAAAATGTGTTTGTAAATTTCTCTTGGCCCTGTTTTAACGCCTATGACTGTTTAAAGCGAAATTTATGCTGTCCTTGTCAGGTCATCTGTATGTTGATTTTTTCTTCTTTGCAAATCTATGTTTCACCATATGGTTTATTGCAAGTATTGCAGGGGATGTGATATATACAGCTTTTTGGGGGAGATTTTCTTTTCGTTTTTGGGGGTTTGAGAATGTTTTAAGGTGATGTTATTTGATGGAATGCGGGTAATATGTTTTTGGTAATATTTGTTTTAACGAATATAATTGGTAATTGAGGAAATTGGTAAAAGGGAGGTTTTGATAATTTTTCGGGGGAAAGGTGCTATAGTTCCTCTTTTTTGCTTTGTTAAATACTTTTTGTGATGAAAAACTCAGGATAGTAAGTGATTTGAAAGTATTGTAGTATTTAGTTTTCTGTGCTAGAAGAGGGGGGGGAGCTATACGAGAGGCACGGAGAAATAGAGATGAAGAAAGCTAATTTTGTGTTGGGAATGATAGATAGTCAATGTATATACGTTTGTTGACGAAAGTTGGTTTCTTATATATAGTAAATTGGCAAGGACGATGGTATTCCATGTGATTAAGGTATCGAGGAGGGATAGAGTTGTTTGAAGGCATTTCTATCGTAATCTATTTGAAAAAAAAAGGATTTTTTGGGGAAAAGAATTTAGAAGAAGGGGTTTTTAAATTAAATAAGTTTTAGAACATCATTAGGGTTCGATGTTGTGAGGGAGGGAGACAAAAGTGTCATCTACATATCTAATCGCAATAACTATTGTTTATAAAGGTGGGGGTAAAATATGATAAAATACTGTTAGTTCCATATATATGTTACTCAGTATGGGAGACAGTGGGGATCCATACTCAGGCCGAAAGTTTGTTGTAATATTTGCCATTAAAATGCAAGAGTTTATAGGTTGTATGAGAGATTAATGAGCT
>JABUQX010136588.1:0-31202 GCA_015478945.1 Trachelipus rathkii
TGATGTGCTTCGTTCAGTTTCGTTGGGTGTTTAACCGTTTCGCATTTATCAGTGAAGTACTTTCGCGTTTTCATTGCGCCGCTTCAGCTAAGGCATTGGGTGGTTTCCTTCTTTCTCTTTGTTTTTGCCCCATCTTTGCAAGTAAGTGGGCATCGTGTAAAAAAAAAAAAAAAAAAAAAAAAAAAAAAAAAAATGTTATAAGTACACAAGCAAACTTGCCTTCTCAATGCCACAATTAAGTTAATATTAAGATGTTAATTACTTAATTAAAAATAAGATTACAAATAAGATCACAAAAATAGAAAAAATACATACTAATTAAAAACGAAACAATGCAAAACTATAAAAACTAATAAAAGATAAAAAAAAATAAAATTAAAAAAAAATATAAATACAAAAAAGTGGAGTTACTTCTTACCTAGATGATTAAAATATCGTTCCAAATTATCACAGTCAAGTTTGGTCCGACAAAATATAATAGCCCTATCCATTTTATGAGTGTTAATAGCTTTGACACAATATTCTCCCTTTAGCATTTTCACTGCTTCGCTCAAAGTTTCTGTACAAAAAAAATAAATATAGCTTCAACAAAATATTACAAATGAAATTGGAATTGTAAGACTGTTAAAAACAATGAATAAAAAAAAATTAAAAATAATAAAAATACAAAAAAAAACAACAATGAAAACAAAATGTATCATCTATGATTAAAACAACAATAACAACAACAATAATAATAATAATAATAATAATAATAATAATAATAATAATAATAATAATACCATAATAATAATAATAATAATAATAATAATAATAATAATAATAATAATAATAATAATAATAATAATAATAATAATACCGTTATTAAACAAAGAAAAAATGAATTAGAGTATAGTAGAACGTTTTCATTATCCAGGTAAGGATGTATCCTAGTAATATAAATCGTATTCAATTAATATTTGTTCGAGTTAATAAAAAAAATGGGGAAAGAATATCCCTATAAAAGGTTGTTTGGTCTTAGAAACGGGGATTCACCCCTCCAAAATGGTATGATATGAGGATAATTTTGATACAGAAGATAGGTGTGACACTGACCCCATCATATGTTAGACTGGTAGATTTAAATATTCACTTGGTGAATTTTGATGCTTCTCCAATAAAAACACAAAAGTAAATATGATTACATTTAATATTCCTATTGATTTTATGTTTAAAAAATTAATAACTTGCTGTGCCTGTATTTAATTAAACTAAATTATATTCTTTACTTGCTAGTCAGTCTCTAAGTATCAATTAGGCATGTAATCTAAATGTATATCTGTATAATTTTAAAAAAAATTATGGACAGATACCATAGCTGTATTGAAATCATGAACCTTAAATCTATATTGCATAAAGTATACTATCATTTTTCAGATGGAATTCAACTTAATACCCCAACTGATCAAAATAAAAGTTACTAAAAATATGAAAAGGCATACAGACTTAAAACGAAAAATCGGTTGTGTTACAGGCTAGCCTGTTGCGAAGGTCCTTACTCTAAAGATCATTGTCCTCATAGCGAAGAGTAAGTGTTAACATGACTCTTAGTTCAAAATTTTTTTTTATGTATCAATTAATCAATAAAAATGTTTAAAAGAACGCCTTTGCTCATTTTTACGCCAGTATTTAACAAGTTAAATTTTTTCTTGATTTGAGAAACATGAAATGATTTAAGGAAAATTTCATGCCTAGATCACATGAAAAAAAATGCAAATCTTAACTTCGTCATCTCTAACCATTAAGAAAACAATGCAATACTTTCAATACAACGAATCCAGAAAGTTAAAAATTTACATGAGATTCTTCCAGAAATACCTAAAATAAGTAGGGGTAATGGTAATGTTATAATTCAAGATAAAATAACTGGAAGAGAGAACTTTTATCAGTCTGATGAGGTTAGAAAGATTGTCCTGGACAATCCGACTTCCTCAGTATAAGGGATAAAGGTGGACATAAAAACATACGCAAAAAAAAAAAAATCAATTGCTTGGAAACAAAGTATATATTACAAGAGGTTCGAATGTTTTAAATTTTGTGAATATGATAGGTAGCTTAACAACTAATATTTTTAGCAAAAAGCTGAACCCAACAGCAAACAAGTTTGACACCCCTGATAAATATTATGAATTATAATCCCTACCCAAAATAATACAAAGTTATCACTAAAATGGTCACTTAAAAACTTTACCTGGATTATTGTTGCCAAATCTGACATTATCTCTAGTATGAACACCATCTGTAGTAATGCGTCGATGAAGTTTTCCCCAAGAGTCATCTTCACGAGGATCAACCATCACTACACAATGGTGAACAGTTTCTGGAACAGCATCCTCACCTTTCAAATCAACCCATGTTGGGAAGTGCATCAAACGTCTCTATATATAAATATATATATATATAAACTTATATAGTGAGTAGCACTTAACACGCCACTCACTAATTTAAAGAACATAGGGGACACCATATGATTATTATTATTATATAGAGATTAATACTATGAATAATATCTACGATATATAATTACTACTGTATAGTACATATAAGCTATATTATAACGGCTATCACATACTATCTATTAAGCCATAATAATAGTAATCAACTATATAAAGGTTACCCACCTCGAATTTACTTCATACCGTATACTAGTATAATACATAAGCGAACCGAAGTGGTGATATATATCTATATGAGCCTCACCAGTCCTTGTATAAATATGGATATACGGTAAGATATCTGATAAAAATATTACTCTAGAACTATTATATATAAGACTACTACCAATAATTATTAGTACCCTACTATATTCATAATATCATAGATGTATATTACTATATATACTATATATTATATATACTATATAATACTTCTATATATATAAATATATATATATATACTAGTATACTATACTATATATATACTGAGTACACTTAATTAGCGATTATATATACTTATAGTCATAATTACTTAATACGATATATAATAGTATATAATATATATCATACTATCATTTATACCTTATTATTATACTTATACTATATGATAATACCTAATATATAAATATACTAAATACTACTATTTAATATATATAGTATACTATTATATAATATATCTATATATACTATGATGTACATGTATATACTATACCTAACTGACTGAAGTCTATTATATATCATAATACATAAACAGGAGTCTACATCATATATATATATATAATATTCTATTATACTAGTATACTATATATATATTATATACTATTATCATATAATATAAATATATATATACTATATATATAAGTATAGTATATAAGATTGCAGACACCTCCTCCAACGTTTTCCACGAACGCTGATGAGCCGCCACTCATATATATATATATATTATATATCATAGACTATAAATGGTATATGGATTCATAATATATATATTATAGTCTATATATACATACATAGTATAAAAATTCCTATATAGTATGACACTATATATATAATATATTTTATATTTATAATATATATATATATATATATATAGATATACGTATATTTATACTAGTATACTATAATAGTACAGTATATACTATATATAGTCAGTAGTATTATCAGCGTATAAGAATATACAATATCGATACTGTATATCAGTAATAGTGAGATAGTGATAGTCATATAATAGTATTATATATATTATATATATATATATTATCTAGTATATATCTACTAAATTATCTCTCAGCATCCATAGATACTATTAAAATATTATATAGTAATCTACATATATATAATAGGTATACTATTAAAGGAACAATCTTATGGATATATAATATAGAATACCTCGTATATATATATATACAATGTGTAATATAGTAATAATGATATATACCGTTATATATACCCCTTAGTCAACATAGTGAATCATACTTGTATGCAGTTGAGCTGCTAACAGCTATTATATTTTATATATATATACATATATATATATATATATATATAATATAGCTATATAGTATATATATATATATATATATCATATAATGATATATATATATATATATATATAGTATACTACAGTATATATATAATTTGGGTTTTACACAGTAATTGATTTCGATATTGCTCTAGTTATTATAGTAAATAACGCAGGCTCTAAGGTGCGCGGCGCGCGACCTTGATAGACTACGCATGTCTCCGGGAACCAGCACACCAAGAGAGAACGAAGGAAATTCCAAGCCCCGGCATATTAACAAACTTTAATGATTAAATAGTAAGAGAACCAATAACAAATAACTATAAAAGAACATTAGAAAAGACATATAATTATTATAATTAACACAAAGACAGAAACCAAAGTAATGGACACCAAACAAAAGGCAGGAACCGAAAAGAATCTGAATCGGGACTCAAAAGGAATTCACACAATAGACGCCTAAGAGAAGAGGAAAAAAAGCGGAAGAGAGCACCTACAGAGAAAGAATCCGTTCCTGGGAAGAAATACCCTATATTAAAATAATAATACAGAAAATAAATAAAATATTACAAAAGGTAAATTAATAACTAATGCCTAACCTTATATTTATAATATATTATCAGTAACACACCCTTCATACTAGGAAATCATAATTTTCAACAATCTTAACAAATAGTTCACCTATCATTAAAGGTTAATAAACATTATTTAATACTATATTAAATATATTCAATTGTATAACTATATACTATATTTATTTATATAAAAAATTAATAATAGATAAGACAAAACCTAAATAAAAATATTTTAATACTTAAATTTAATACATTCAATATGAAGCTTTCTTTTATGATGTTATCAGGATTAATTAAATATAATAATTATATTATTATATTATATAATACTAATATATAAATTAATAATTATAGTAGTATAATAATAATTAAATATATATAAATAAATGTAAATTAAATATTAATAATAATAAATTATATAAATATATAAATATATAATATTATATATAAACAGGGATATAAATATATATATAATAAAGACATTATAAAAGTATATATACTATAGTATATATAATAGTATATATATATATATAGTTAGTAGTTATACATCGGTTAAAATAATTAGTTAGAGGTATAGGTATTACGGTTTTGATCATTTAGGGTAATATATAGTTAGAGTATTAAGGTACAGTATATGTATATAATAGTTAATAGGTTTAAAGTGTATACTATATTAAAAAACATTTTAAATCCCATTTAATAATAATAAAATCAAAATAATTTTATTAAAATAACGGGAATGCGATTTATATTTTATATGGAATTATTATCGGGGCTCATATAAGACGGGTCTAACCTAACTATATATAATGAGTTAATTTAAAATATAGCCATATAATATATATTAATAATATATATTATATATATATAATATATATTATGATATTATTATAATATCATAATATATATATATATATACTATATAATATAACATACTATACCTAATATACCTATATACTACTACCTACCCTAGTATCCTACTACACATATCACTTACCCCTCTACTATAATATATTATTATATATTATATATATATATATATATATATATATATAATATATATATATATCATAACTATAATAATTTAATATTATAATATAAATAATAATAATATATTATATACGTACATATTATTATAACTTATAATATACTAATATTAATTTTTCCATTTAATACATGTTTAAAGCTTATGTAATATAAATAATATATATATATAGTATATATATATAATATATATATAGATATATAATAAGTGAATATATATATATATATCATATAGAATATATATATAATAAGATAATAGGTAAATATTTAAATATAAAGAAAGTGCATACTTAATATTTAACTATAAACGTAATATGAATTACATGTTAATTATTTGATTATCATTCCATTTTGTATAAGATATAAGTTAATAATATAGAAAATATCTATTATATGGGCTAAGGTTCTCCTCATTGCCTACTTTAGTAGTTCATGATTCTATAATGTCAAATATAGGCAGAAATAAAGCAATTATTCACGCTACAAACCTTGCGGGCTAAAAGTGAATGAGTACATAGAGGCAACTCAGCTTTTATTGCACATGTATTGTATCTACCTGATTCTATAGAAAGTTATTAACTATAAATAATTACCAAAATTCTTTCATGCAATAACTAGTCAAAGGAGGTAATGTCCTTCATTTTAATATGAGTAGAATATATATAAATAATATATATACAAATATGATAAAAATCGAGGCTATTGACCTACTGACCTATTTATCTATTGGTAAATCCATAATCGACGCTTTATATCCAGATTAGCTCTTATCAATTATTACTAAGAAGCTTTATTTCTACTATCTTAAATCTTTACATAGAACTATTATATATATCCTAAAGAATAATGAGTAATTAATAATAATTAAGTAGAGTGTGTGTGATATGATTATGAGCATGTGTGTTAGTATATTGTGTGTTATTAGGTAGCTGATAATGTGTAAATAATCTCATTGACACCAATTTACATCTAATAGCTTCCGCTATCAAATACAATGCGCCTTTATGAGCGCTCTCTCGTACCTCAACTCAATCACTTGGTAAGAAAAACCAATTTCCAAACCTATCATTAAACGCGAGAGAGAAAATTATTTAGCAAATAATACTTGAGAGATAGATCCCACTCTTACTTTTCATTCGAAAAGATCTTGCATCACAAGATTAATTCGAATGCAGCTTCGAGGAGAAATGTCTATAACAAGTGGCGATATTTTCGATTGGAAGACCACAAATTTCCGTAGACAGGCGAATTAAAGAGTCGATTCTTCGCGGTTAAAGGTCTACCCGGCACTCGATTTTTGACGGGAAAAGGCATTCTGCAACACTTTACAAAGACTCAGACCTCTTGATATCTAAATAAGCAGATAGGGGGAGGCGAACAATATGACCAAGCAAAACATCTCCTGGAAGGGAGCAGAAGGAAGTAGCGGTACGACTATGGGAAGTCTTAGCCGCTCTAACACCCAGCTTCTAGAGACCGAGAAGCAAAGGTGCGCTCGATACTAAGAATTATTACGGAGATATAGCCTGTAAGCTGGTTTAACTAACAAGTGCCAATTTGTTCAGATGATAAATTATTACTTATATATTATAATATATTTTTATAATTATTAATTTATTATTTTTTACGGATGATATTATAAAAATCTTAATATTAATTAAAATTAATTATAGGATATTATTATTACGCTATTATATTAATTATTATTATTATATGGAATTATATTATTACTTATTGTATTATGTTGTAAAGTCCATCATTATTATTATTATTAAAAATTATTACTTATTATTAAAATAGTATAATTATAATGCTTAATCAATGATGTATTACGAGCTTCTCAATTATTCAGTTTTATTCATGATTTAATTGTTAATTTTAATATAAAGAAACATTACAAAATCAGTTTGACTCGATAATTCATATCCCACTGGTCAATATATATGAATATAATCTATAATTTATGTGCATTACTAATTCAATAAATTGGAATTAGTAGTTTACTTATTTAAATAAAAAGGGGGCGTGGTCTTCTTCACGAAAGTCACGTTACAATCTACTTCTTAAAAAAGGGGAGATCTCGCAAAGTTGTACGTCACTCTTGTGGTTTAGGAATTCACAAATTAGTATTATTACCTACAAGTAATGACATTACAGTTGGTTTTGCATTGGGTAAATAGACCTACTATCAGACATTCCTTATATTTCTTTTCCGTTTTCTGCGATCTCAATTCTTCGTGGAGAACTGTTCTTCCCGTAAACATTGAAGTCCCCCGCTAATTCCTCCATACTTCATCATTATTCCTGTCTGTAACTTCTGCCTAAACCTTCAAGGTTAATCGGAATGATGAAAATTTAATCATTACACCATATAAACATGTTTATTACTTGTTTCTTACATGTTTAATAAAGTTTTCAAACTAAGCAATAGCTCATGGTTGCAAAACTTGGTCTTTTTATTATTTTTTATTATGATATACAAAATAGTGACATTTTCTTGCTTTTTTTCCAAGCATGCATGAATAGTTTCTACCACTTGCAAAATCTGAAAATTAGGAACAATGGTAAGGAAAAGGAAGACAAGACTGGCAACTTCTAACTCGTACATGAGTAACTTAAGTTGGAACTGGGTCGAGAAATGCTGCTTTCTAAACTCCCTAGCTGCTATCCGCTTGATTGTCTCTAGCAGATCTTATTTTGCAAGGCACTTCTGCTAAAGAAGCAGTAGTGGAGAGAGACTTCCGACACGAGGGTAACTTATCCCCCAGCGAGTAACACACTCCTTGCCAGGGGAAGATAATAATTTATCCCAAACGCTGCGCTCTGGAAAAAACGCTGCGGGCAGCTCCTGTAACAGTTGTTTTGTGGTTTGCCTTTACAAAATTAGATCTTACAATTCGAGAGCCACAGCTCCTGACAGAAGATAGAAGAAACACTAGGAAAGTAGGCCCAAAACATTCACTTGGCAGAGGAATAAACTGGTAAATGAAAGAGGTTGGATAGCAACGATTAGACAAGCTCTTTTGATATCCTCAATTGCAAGTGTGCAGATGCAATCTATGATTCACGTAATTCCTGAGCAGGGGTACCCCATGTCCAGGTGTGTGATGAATTGTAAAAACGATGAAGTGCACCATCTCCTGCTCTTGTTCTATGAATATGGCCACGACTACCCTGTGGGTCAAAATCTAGTGTTTAATTTAATAGTCCAAAGATGGCAGAGGTTGGAACTGGTTCGAGTTGGACAACATGCACAACATTTGGCATTTACGGAAGATCTACCATTGAGCACAGGAATAAAATATAACCACAAAGCAGGGAAAGGAAAAGAAAAAACGATGAATCAAGAACGAGATTTGCTGCATTATAGCAGAAAAGGATTGGAAGAAGTTAACATTACATACCGAATGAAGTTTCTTTCTCCGACGAGGTGAATCCACCAGAGAATGATGTTGCAGATGAAGAATTTGAAGATCCTTTGAAAATTCCATGTGATGATCTTTTACGCAATTCCGTGCGCTTCATAGCTAATGCCAAGTCAGTGATAAGCCTCGGGATTTACAAAAGTAATGTTAATTGATCTGCATCGCCGAATGATAGGTGACAAATAACATAAGTAACTATGCCTAATAAAGTGTGATATACCGGTCGGTAAAACCCAGTTGCCTTAGGACCAGCTGTCCGAAGTCTAATAAACTGGATGATTCTTGAGGATGCGGTATTAGTTAACATAGGTATACGGGGATGAGACTTCCCTTGTTGGATTGATGGTCGACTAATTAAGCTAATATGAAAGAAGGCAAACAGAAAACGTAAGCTCATGAATCACAAACTTCGATGAAGAAATTTACATGCGTTTGCACATTCGCCGGATTAGGGCAAGTATCAATATAATAGAAGACCTGTATTTATAATCTTATAAAGATGGAGTAAGATTCCACCTCAACTGTATCCTAGATATCAGAAGTTCAGCATAACTCAAGTATGTCCACGGCCGCACGTTATCTGACCAACATGTTCTTAGTTGTGTACCAATCGCCCTAAGGTAGGGCATTACACTTATGTGGGTTGCAGTGAGCACGGTGAGGAGGCATAATCTTCGTGCCATCTTATAAACTCCCAGGCAGGAAAAGACCTTAAAATCGATAAAGCGAACTGGCTGGAAGTTATATTAGCTCATCATCCTCATCTTGTGTGATTTCCTTAAAGAACAATATCTACAGTTTGGAATGAAATGTTGCAGGACGCTGAATTTGGTGGGGGTCTCACGACATGTTTATACACTCACGAATTGGAAGGAAGTCAGATGCAATTGGTTTCAAGTCGAAAGCTGACGATCGGAATAAACTTCAATTCAACTGGTTGGTTTGTGCTATTAACTAATCATACTAATGACGAGCTTGCTACCGATTTTCGGGTCGACTTCGTGATCACAGAGTTGGGATGTGGTAAAAACTTTATGTCTGATAAACAAAGCAATGTGGAGAGGTTGAATGACTTATGGCCAAGCAGCTGTTGATAAATGACAGAAGCAAGAAACTAGAAATCAATATCATATCATTTGTCAGAACTACTATATCCTTTATCACCAATGAGGCACTTATGGGTTAAACATTGAGTGCGAACTGTTGATCAAAAACGATTATTCTATCTATGAGGGATCACGGAGCGCTTCGAATAGACGTAGATACGAAAGGAATAACTCAGGCATAAGAAAATACATGGTAGTTACTTCTACTACGGTATATGGTGATTCCCCAATATGGATTGAAAGTTACTATGTTGTTCTCTGTGAACCCCAGAAACTTCCGTACCTTAAATTTCTTCTGAAAGCCATACGTCCGATTACATTGTAGCACTTTACTGGGATTGTACAAAAACGGCCTCCTACATTATAGCAACAACGACTGAAGTACGATTTGACGCACACTGACTCTATGGAAGTACAATGTGCATGTCGTTGACGAAAACTTACTCGGATCTTCCTGGCTGGTTTACCGAATATCAACAATTGCAAAATATACATTCCTGAAGGATGAAAGTTAATGCTGTCACATTCTGTTGTGTTAATTGAAACTACCTAAATAGATTCAGACCACGAAGGGCTAGTAGCCAGATATTAGTTTGGTTGCTCATCGACAATTTCTCACACGTCCCACTATCAATCCCACCACCGTTGGGTTCCTTCGCCGGTTAATAGTCCACAATGGTGCTGTTCATTCTTGGCACACTCTATTTATGCTCGACAACACACCACCCCAAGAAGACATTAGGAATGCAGTGGGTGTATTAAGAATCATGTCTGGAACACCCTTAAGGAATGAGATTGAGAATTGATACATCGTTGCGAGCAGCCTTAAATGCCTTCTAGGTCTACATCGGCAATAATCACCCGTTACTAGTGGTACTGGGCTCCCCAACACATGCGCCAACTTTACCCTCTTATTGGAATTTCTTGATAGTTAGGGCTGTTTCGGAAGAGACACTCATACGATAACAACATACACCCTCTCTTCACTACTTGTAAACTCATAATTACTTGTCCCCCAAGAAATAGAGGACAAATAGGTCATTTGTTGAAAGCCAATGGCAAGTTCCATCCAAAGCAGTGACCAACCTCGTCATGCACAGAACAATGAGGAGAGACCTTTTTATGTTCCGACGGCTATCCTGGCCCCCGGGTTTTCTCACACCTGCCCCCATGCCCTCACACGGGCCCACACCCCCCCACCCCCGGGGACGCCCCGGCCGCGCCAACATGTCAGGTCGGGACCTCGCCATAGCACCCGACAAGTTCAATGCTGCACATACGGCCTCTTGGGGGACTCCGTATCCAAGCGCCAAAGCCACTAATTTCAACATCATATTTCTTTTCCAGGGGGGCCACTCACGGTGCAAAAACTTACTACAACACAAAAGGTGAAACTGCAGGACGAAAATATGCGCAATTTTTATTGGCGCTAAGTTTTCTAGTATTTCTTTTTGATTGAGATACTACAACGCATTCATATTCATCCATTTCAATACGCGCTAGTGGGCATTTTGACAGTTCTTGTTTACACATAATGCCTGAACTTGTCTATTGGGTATGGCAGGAGTCAAAATAGACCTGTACTTTCATGAATCTTAGTGATCATAAATTGGAAAAGCTACCAGAAAGATTGATTGGTATGCACTCGGGAAACTCCATCATAGTTATTTAGGAGGGCAAAGGCATACTTCTGGTTTGGATGGTCGTCACTACAGCGTTCAGAATTAATCACCTAGGAAAATCGAAGGATGTCATTTAGTGGGAAAGAGCCCCAGAGGATCTCCTGACAGAAGTCTGGGACGAGAGTCTGGCGTATGGATACCAATCTATGGAATGTATAAATTAAATTAGGACAAATAAAAGTCGAAGGGTACATTATAGAAATATCATCATCATTCAGCAGGACATTCTCTCCATTCATCGTAAGATAATTTATCTATCATACCATGAAACGAACGATCCATCGACCCTAGCCCCTCCTCTAAAATTTGGTGCTTAAAAGATAATATATGCAAATAACCTCCAGCAACAATATAGTCTAAAGCCCATATTTAAATTTAGCTATTCGAAATTCAAAATTACTATAATAATGGTAATATCCTAAACAATAATCGGTTTAGCGATCTACTTAGTCTGATTTAATAGCAATCTATGGTTTCTAATTTCAAAATTAATATGACAATCTTCGAAAAGCAAACAATGAAAAATAATCAGTAAAAATAACACTCTTTACGAACACTTGGAAAAATTTCAGAAAAGAATTTTTTCACAAAATTTATTTTTAATTTTGATCTAAGAAAATCTTCTCTCATGGATGTAATCGAATTAGATACGACATTCCGGGGAAAACAACAATCGTATAATAGTAGCCTTGAGGACATAGCTGGAGGAGAGGGAATAAAGATCTACATACATATATAAATTATGTTGGTCCATACTGCGTAGTAAAGAGGAATTTGTGATCCGAATGGTAATAAGTAATAAGAGTCAGCAAATTATACTTAAATAACTTATAGTCTGTAATAGTTATTGAATATATGTCAAAAGTGAATGAAGCGATCAAACGAAAATAACTGTATAAATCTAGTATAAAATTTTATTATCCATACCCATGTAGATAACATGCAACATCTCATCAAGAACAACCATATAGTTAGTAGATAAATAAAGAGAATAGAAGAATACCTGCTCTCCTCCTGTAACACTTTTATTTTTCAGATTTAAGTATTGAGAGAGGAGAGTTCTTAATTGTGATTTCTAATACGTATCAATATATTCTGCTATGATAATAATGAATAATCTTAATAAAGAATCAATAATACATAATACCATATATAATACCACAACACTTTATAAGTAGTCATATATCGCTTTAATAAATTTTTTTATAATGTATAATTACTATGCACTAGAAGTCCATATCAGATTACATATCTCATAGGATAAAGATGACGAGCACCTGTCGGTTGGGGGCGTTTCATCCAATAAATTGAGGGATCGGTAGCACTTAATTATAACTTAAACCTGATCTGATTTTTATAGGTATATATTGAACATTGAGCTGCCATTACATAATGATACGCATGTCTCTAGCCTTCTTCAACACATAAAATTAGCTGGTTTTAAGTCAACACTATTTTCGCAATATTACGCTCTGGAAAATATATAGCGCTGATATTAAGAAAAAACAGAAGATAATATTGATTAGAAAGTATCGGACTCATCTCTTGATACATATCTAAACATTGATAGTCGCATAAATCATTAAAGCTAATAAGTTAGTCTAATATAATGCCTCCTGATTTATAAGCAGTAATGCTACAAGTAAGTGTATAACTCAGTAGACTTAAAGTTCCTTGAAACACTGTAGTAATATTATTTCTAAACACATTTTATTTTATAAAGACGAGTTTTGTTAACAACTATTACTACCAAAAACCCATTAATATTGGAATTGTATTAACATAAGATAACATTCAATAATATCAGTTACGACAGATAAATAGCTTACTTCATCGATTCTCTCTTTCATGAGAATATTAAAGTTCCCTTATACTCAAATATCTCAACGAGGAATAGGCAACAGTAAGTAAATGTATTTTGCACTTAAATAAATATAATTAATAAAATCGTATATCATTGTAAAGAAGATTCTTAATATATTCCAGACTTATTCTTCTACGCGGATTGCATCTATAAGTTTAAAAACGACCGGAAAATAAAAAAGAATAGAAATTAAATAAATAAAAAGACAAACACAACAAAAATATAAAGAACAAATCTAGAAATATGTTCAAAGCATAAGCAATGATTAATACAGTAAAGCAGAAACATAGATTAAGCAGACAAGTAGATGAGGATAAAATCTAACCAACGACATATTTAAAATCTATCTGTTGAGATTTTAAACAGATACTGATCTATCGTTAAGGATGACGTGACATTCTTAAGGCAAAATAACATTATGATTAGGTAAACAGATAATAGCAGTAATATAAAGTATAATACTAACAACAGAGAAAACTTCATAGTGAGTGCTAATTTACTGGTGTAAAGTAATCATATATAATAAAAAATGGATTTCGTTACAAGGACAAGAAAACGGTCTAAAAATTCATATGATGGATAATAGAACAATTTGAAAGAAATGATTTGTAATATAAAATATGATAATTGAGAATATCAAAATTTAATCTATATTGATGGGTGGGAAAAGTAGTGCGAGCGGAGATCGCTAGTCGGAGGCACGAAGTTGCCGCGTAGAGATCTTGAGCGCTAGAGGCCGGACAGCGGAGTGCGTGCTCGTTTACTCTCGTAGATAGGGCTGGTGGGCTAATGATGCGCTAGGCAGAAGAGTAGACGTCGATAATATAGCACGTTGTCGTCAATAGTGCGTGCAGCTGACGTGTTAAACTACTGTCTGACGACGGTGCTTGAGAACGCGTCTGCGTTTCTTGTAATTTGTAAATCTAATAGGAATGATACAAATGCTCGTCAGCAATAAAGGTAAACACTTATACTCATATTGGTAGCATGACCTAGTTGTCATCATAGTTATATAAAAACAAAATCGATCCTCTACCTGACCCTATGGTCACGACTATTCATTATACACTTCTAATTCTGAGGCTCTTAGTTGGTGAAGGACAAGAACAGAAAAAAAATTAGCACATAATTTTAAGTAACAGTTGGCCAATTAGGCTTACAGTCATTATTGCAACTCATCTTAGCATCACCTATGGCATCTATTTGACACTTTTGTCACAGCACTTAGGCAAGCATAAATTATACGAATAGACAGAACACTAAGTCAAATTCACTTAAGAAATTATATGCGCTTACGCACATATGTATGAGAACACACTAAGAATCACAGATAAGAATCGATATCTTGCCTTTAAATCTATTAAGCCTTGAAAAATTTACAAATTAACCAATCCATCTAAATAGGGCAATAAATCCGTCCCCCCCACAGTGAAAAAAAACATTGGCAGTAAAGATGTATTTGTATCTGCTTTTTTGCAAAATAAGGCGGAATTGAGATTTGTTCCTATAGTAGGATCTAATGTCCTATAAAAATAAACGAGACTTTAGACCATGGTTTTTGAAAATTAGAGCGCATGGCAAGAATAATGAGAGTGCTATACCATAAGTATGACCCACGAGTCAAGGTGTTATTATAGTGCCTGGAAAAAAGAGATGACATATATCAGGAAGTACAATAGTGATTATATATAAAGTGGTCAATAGGAATGTTGTACTGATAATGGTAGTATGGTGGGTGGTGTATATTAGTTAGTTAGAGAATATATTATTGTATGCACTCTTAGCATAGATGGATAATAGTGTAGTACCAAAAGGTTAAGTTAACTTACTATAAATCATAATACTACAAGACCTACAAGCAGGAAGTTTCCATGACTTAAGTGACCATAGAGGTAATATTGCCAGATATTTTATATAAGTAATTGAACTGCATACGATACAGCGTACGGTCTACCATTAAGATGGTTCAACTACATCCGATATCCGTTGGATGCGAAATCTCTTCCTTCAATTAACTCGGTAGTCAGAGAAAGGAAAATATCGTGCAGATCTCAAAAATTGATCACCATGAATCGAATTAAATACACCTATATATGGTAAATAGATGCCTTGCAATTATACATGTAAACAAGTTACAAGATAAAAAATTGCTAAGGACTTAAGGAATGCCATATAATTACGAGTGGAAGAAGTATCAACTTGAACTGGAGCGATTAGCTGGAGGACACGGAAGAAAAAGAAGCCTTTAAACAGGTGGTCAGATCAAAGCAAGCACCTATAAGAATGAGGAGCGCAAAAATGATGTGCCATTACGGGAGAAATGAACCAACGATGAGTCAAAGAGGTTGGGGTATATGGGACGCTAAGTAACTAGCCAAGGTCAGCTAGGCAGTCTCGTAGGACCCATAACGTAATGGGTAAGATAAGGCAAGGCAGGAAAAATTGGGGCAAAGAGCGGCGTCACCCACGATCTCGGCGTACGTCAGCAGCATTCGTAGCCATACGGGGTAGGTAAACCGACGAGCGCGCCGTCCTACGCCGCGGCTATCGATTTAATTTCATACTAAATTTGCTAATCACCTCATGTGCTGAACTCTAACTAAAATTTGATGTGTTTGCAAGGACACAATCTAATAACATTATTCTGGAAAATATTTTACAAAATACTAAATAGTGTAGGAAAAATGTTGGATTTCGAATAGATAGAACGTCGCAAACGTTAGAAACTTAGAAAAACCATTGAGACCTTGAATCTAGATAGAAGTAATAAATTAAGAGATATCACAAGAAAATTAGAGATAGGGGGCACCGACGCGAGTACTGAGTGGGACGTCTTGCCAACCAGGTAGTGTAGTGATACGCCAGTCCTCACCATACAACTAGAGGGGCTAAATTCACAGACTAAGGGGGCCGAGACCCTCTCGGTGTGTGGAATAGGTCGAGTTGCCACTGGAAGCGAAAGCCCCGATGCGCTTTTGCGGGGTTTAATTCCTGGGATTGTACTTAACACAAATCAAAAATATAAACCTAAGAGGAAGATCGGTTAAGACGGCTATGAAGGACAGGTGAAGCACCTCATCGATATACTTCATGATGACGGCTGACGAATATAAGAGTTATTAAAAAAAAAAATATAAATAGACTGGGAAGGTCAAACATAAAGCACTCCAGAATGATATGGATGTAAAAACAGTATGTAGTAATTGAATTGCGAAAGGATAATAATATTATAAGACTTGAACAACGGGTATATTAGCAGATAACTAACAAACATGTAATCATGGATGTGGCGTGATAGGACAGACGAGCACATGACCTGGATGGATCGGTATAACAGAAAGAGAATAGAATAAAAACAGAGAGTTGAATATACTATGATAGGAACTGGAGTAGATGAGGTGATATAAAGAATAAATTAGTGCAGATGCAATATAGTAATAAAAGAGTATACGTAAAAAAACTTATGATTGACAGATAGAAAGGTAGTCTCATGGGGGATATGCCATAATTTTGGAACGAGTTTAATTATTGCAAGGAGAGGTTCCGAGAATACAAGGTAAAACGAAATTTTTGGGAAACCAAACCTAAGTTAGATCTGAATAATCAAGATGTGCGCCCGTCTCTTAGTGGCGTACTCTCTATAGAAAGTATCAGAGTACTTAAGACCAAGTGACATGAATAAAACAATTTCTGGATTAAATAGATTGAGAGAACGAAAGTAGCACAAGTAGGTTTTTATTATATGGGAGTTGTTAGCCAGGACAAAAAGTTCTATAACGGATACTATCAATCACCATAGGTTGGAAACAAAGGATAGGTGGAAATATGACCTCATCAATGTGTAATGCCGCGCCAGCGTCACTCAAATCCGTGTGGACGTTAACAGATATAATCCAAGATGGTGACATCGTTTCAATCCGGACATAGCTTAATGATCTTCAACGGGAAGAGAGACAGTATCTAAAAAGGTATCATTTAATGTCGAAAGGTAACGCTCCAAAGCTTAGTCTGGTACCTCTCGCGACGTATTGGCTGCCGGGGCACGCCTTCATGTTATTGGGAAAGTCATTCAAGGCGAACTGCAGCAGCAAAAATTGAATATATCCAGTATGGCACAAGAATTGATCCAACATATGTTGGAGGCATGTGAAGACGAGTTGCATCAAGCAACGTTAGTGAGCGAGTTCGATAGATATCGATGAGTACACACTTCCTATAGTTGCAGAAGTGAAACTCGACGACAGACAAATTATCAGGTAGTCCTGCGGTTCATATTTCATGAATAGGATTCTGCAACGGGAAGGAATCGTTAGAATTGCGTGGCGCTCACCAGAGCGTTATTCTATAATGTAAGGTATGACTCGTAACGAGGCTCTCCGAAAAAAAGGGTGATCATTTCGGTAAGTCTTGAGTTACAGGAGATTGCTCAAAGAGCATTGAGTACGAACTGCTGACAGAAACGAGTAGCATAGTTGCAACTGTGATATAGATGATGTCGGCAGAAGGAGTTGTTTCCTGAATGTTTTGGATATATTCGACTCAAGGGGGGTTGAATTAAATCGTAGTGGCTATGCTGGTTGTCGATGCGTTTAATGATGTAGGGGCAGGATAAGTCATCCTAGAGATATAGTAGATACTCTTAACTTCAACAGATAATGTAGATTCGTCGGTGCGTCATTATGTGATCTGTGGACTGTTGCTATGAGTTATTTCAGACGATAGTAGCGATGGATGAAATTAGTTTATTAACCACACCCTCCTGGACACGGGTGGATAGTCCTTGTACAGAAACGTCCCTTGCGCAGAACATTGGCATCGATGCACTCCACAACTACATTAGCAAATGCTGCGACTCTCGGGAGGATATGAATAAACGGATAGCATGACAGATAGCATTAAGAATCAATTACCAAAAGCTCATAGCTAGACGTAGAGACACGTACTCGGAAGTGAGTACACTTGTAATATAACAGCAAACAATGTACATACATGAGATTAGGTAGACACTCGTAGAACTTGCGTATTTTGGCAAAAAGGTAAACTGACAGAAGTGCAAATGGAACTGAGATAGGCCGTTGATGAAGAGATGTTTCATATGCTAATTTATATATGGAGTTTATATTTTTAAAATTTGCATTCTCCCTTATTAATTAGTCCATCGCCAAGTACTGAATATATTGTCATGGTTTTAACCAGTGGTCTCCGGCGGAATCGACTTAGCTATGAAATAGTTTTTGGTAGTCATTATGCGAGTTTAACCTTACTCACGCTCCACAGAAGCGCCTCCATATCGGGAACCTCCGGGGTAAATGTATGAGAGTAATAAATTTGAACTCAAAAGCGGGAACTTTGTCGGATAACGTACAACAGCTACTCAAGGAATACACCATGAAGAATGGGAGAAAGGTCAATAATATCGAAACAGAGTATGAAAGTTTGCATACTGATTCTAGATGCACAAAATACGGTACGTAACAGAACCATACAGCAACGCAAAAGGAAATACTTAGAGGCAGTGATGTGGTGAGATGGAATTAGGAAAGAATATGAGGGTTAGAGAGTAAATCCTGCGATGCTAAGGATTTGTTGTATGGCTTGACGTTTCGAAGTATAAAATGCATTGTGATGTATATGTTTGCTGTACCTTTAGTTTGCATGTTATATAAATTCATAAAGTAGAAGAAGAGTCACCGCCAAGAGCTTTCTAATCTCGGGGAATAATAATATAATTTTTCTTGGGGTTAATTGTAGATAATTTACATTGAGGGATAGCATGATACGTATGACTTCATTATGGAATATTATGAGGATATAACGAAGGAACATATATTTTGGTTATTATAGTGAGGACAATTTAAGTAAAAACGTATAGAGTAATCAAGAATTAATACGAATTATCTTTAATTTAAGACTAGTATATATATGAAAAATAGCAAAGAGACTGGCACGGCATTAAATACACATGCTATAAAATAATGTATTGATATGGGTATAGTTGCGGAGCTTATTCGAGTTTTATTATTCCGGAACGAATTAATTTATGAATTATTTTGTATGATAACTATGAAATGTTTTTTCAGAGGTGCATACAGCGTTAGGATAGATGACATTAATATATTTTATGGTTACATCCGGTATGGTTAACTGGAATAGAGCTTATACTGGGATTAATTGGATAACGTAAGATAGAAATTTTCACTAACTCGTTGTAGTATACTAATTTTGATTTGATAAAAATTATTTTTTGACAGAATTTAATTGAGGGTAGACTTTCAATAAAAGTAAACTTATTTTGATAAACAAAAAATTCTCCGAGATAGACTCTTCATATTGGAAAATCAATAATCGTATAAATGTCTTAGAGCCACTAGATAATTATTTTACACGTTCAAGCACTATATCTCACGATATCCATCTTATTGTTGCCCGGATAATAGACCGTAAAATAAAAATGAAATGATTGTTGTTCCAGAGTCATGAAAATAAAGTCTCATTAATTCGAATATTATTCATAAATATATTGTAAACTAGAGCTCTTTTGAGTGACAGGAAAAAAAAAATATCAAAAATGTTTGGCTTTAAGGGCCATAAATAGAAATAAGGATAGAGAACAACTAGTTATTTAATTGAGTTAGACAAGTGAAGAACAACCGAGAAAAATGAGTATTTGGGAAAGGGGAAATATGGAGCCGTAGGGCATATTTTTTCTTACCATCTAACAAAATATGTTTATAGAATTATTATTGATCTTATTATGGTGGCGGTATTTCCTTCAATATTTCTAATGCTCATATCGTAGCAATATTAGAAATCTTAAGATGAGTGAAGAAGATATAACTTAATATCTATTGTGCAGTTTTAAGGTAACATCTTTATAGGTAAATTTGAGTATAATATGGTTGAAGAATAACAAATTTGGAGTATATAGGAAATGATAACCAGCAAGGCTTATTGAATTGCATTGGGAGGAGTAATTAGCCAAGTAGAGATAGGGATATGTTCGTATATAGACGATTAGTCGCATGATATTTTACTTTCTATATTTAGTACTAGTTAAGTAGCACCTAGTACTATACGCGAGTAAAGTGAATTAGTTGGGAGAGACAGTGGCGAACTCGCTGTAGATAAATGGGATGGCATGGAGAAGCGAACGCACATTGAGCATTCGTATATGCACTACGACAGTACGTTAGGGCATGGCATGAGCAGGGCTGACTATACTATAAGACGCTATGTGGCGGGATATGCCTCGTAAGGAGGATTGGCGGGCTAAGAAGTTACGACATTAAAGTTGAGATAATTTAGACAAAAAGATTATTCTGTCTGGCAGGAATTGGGTTGAAATGCTAACTATATAAGTATATATAATAATTGTGATATATAGATTGAATCTATACTTATTAATCAGATTAATCGGCTAATTTTCACGTTTCAATGTCACGCCAGCGGGTATACTAGCACTCTTCACTACAATCGTCACGTACACAGGATTACATTAAAAGAAAGCAGGTTACCTGTGCGCAATTAAAATAAATATGTAGAAATATGACGATTAATATTTTTAATTGTTTAATTGTGGTGGTAATTAACTATATTAAACTGATAATATTCCGCTTTTCTTGGACAGCTAGAAGCCTAAGCGAGCACTCGTAGGTATAAGAGCCGGATGAAAAAAAGACAGTGGGGCACTCCTAATCAGCAGCGTCTATAGGTCGGGAAATAAACGTACGTCAATATCAGCAACGGAACATGACGGCGCATTTCTAGTCTAATCTTGAGTCACCTAATCATTGTAATTGGCGAATTAAACGTTCGGGGTACCTCTTAACTATAGTCGAGCAAGATAAAAGACATGGCTCATGTTCTCGGGGGTATCAAGTCGAAACATTTACCCGAAAAAGGGGTATGGTGATAAAATTATTGAGCAATCTAGTAGGGTATCTCTTGCAAGGTCTGTAAATATCTTTCCTTACACTATACTGTAACAAAGGAAACTAGTAAGTTCTCTCCTGAAACAATCCTTCCTGAAAAGGCATCAATGATTCTAAGTATGGTGAGTCTGTTCAATAGATTGTCTCAAGCGACGGAATGAGGATATGGAAAGTACGCGTTCCGGTAAGAAAGAGTCTGGGAAATGAGGGATATTCAAATAATTGAATTTGTTAAAGCTCAGCACTCGAGTCACAGTGAGGTGTGGATTATCGAAGGAAAGATGAGGTCATTCAATTAATACTAAATAACTGTAGACCGAGATGATTATGAATATTAACAAGCAACGACTCACATTTGGGCTGTGCAGCTTTCTCCATGCGTGTCGCTCAGTAATGGAAGCATTTACGATCTTCTCACCACTCGGGGCAACCATCATGATTCCCATGCTTCAATCTGGGCACGGGGTGATGAAGGTGCATAGGGTGATCCTGCACGTTCTTAGAGCTAATAATGAAAGTGGGACAGATTTAACACGTTTGTGATAGAGACTCTTGTAGAAGGCCGTAGCTTCTGAAAGACGATTTATTATAAAACGATAAATCTACCTTGGTTGGATGATGTTCGAATAACCGGACACGAGTAATAAAAGTAGCAGTCTAGTCATACATCTTTTGGCAAGAAACTCGGCTAGCTGACAGCGTTTGTGTATGCGTCTTTTCCTGCGAAATAATTGCTGAGAAGCAACCTAAAAGGCACTCTGGATGTTATCAAAAAGCGCTGAATGCACTCCTTGAACCATTTAGAGATCTGGCATATTTCTACTTCTGCTGTGTAAATCTGTTAGAAAAATTTTTCAGATGATAAAAAAGCGTTTCACATGAACTTTTGATCGGATCCAAAAAGCTACCACTTCTAACTTCACATATCATATTGGAAAAATAAATGAAACATTACCTTATCTTATTTGTTTCAAATAACAACAGGGTTATAGACATTAATGAATGAGAATTAATTAAAAATCATATAATGAATTATGATACGCTTCACACCTAAGCGAATAAAAAATAATAATTTCTAGAGTAAAAATAAATTGAAATTACCTGGGAATTACTCCATCAATACTTCAATAAAAATAAAGTAGAACTAAAGAAAATATAAAGAATATATGTAAATTGAATAACAAGATATCAATATAGATAATATATGAAGAGACATAATTCTAAGCGGATTCATGAACTGGAAAAAGACCGAAGTAATGATAAGAAATAATTCAATAAATATAATGAGTTTTAAGTTTTTTTTTATTAAAAACTTTTGAGGAAAACTATAATAATAATAAGAATTGCACATTTGGAAAAAAATACAAATATAAAACAAATAGTGCAACGTAGACTATTAACTCACGAATGACAGAGTACTAATTGGATAGTGGATATTGATAATAAGAAATAATAATAAGAAAATAATTGAATACACATACCATACTGGACGGAGCACACTCTAAGAATAGCGAACACACTAACGCTCACAAATACTCAGAGTTTTTTATTACTGTCTTTCCTCGTTAACCGGGGAAAAAAGGCAGAGTATGATGTATGAGAAACCATATGGAGAGAACGAACGAAAGTGAGTAATAGATGAGATACCGCGTCTCAACTGGCTATAAAGGGAAATCGTAGGATAGTCAAAAATAAGGAACAATGAAAAAGGGATGACAAGACAATCTCAGATTTCCACTAATTAAGAAAAGTATCGGAGCAGTCTGGGTTCTGAGGAGTTGGATTCAAAATCATTATTAAAATTTACATTCAATCATTATAATGTAGTATATAATTGACATGAAGTGTTTAGGATTATTCTTATTAATGAGGAGGATCGGTCACTCATCGCCCTTATACCGTAGTCAAGCTCACTATATATATATATTATTAAATATATATATTAAAATAAATTCTCTTAATTATTTTATAATATTTTTAATCAAATACAATAATAATATATATTTATATATAATATTTCATTATTATTGGGGTAGGACACACAAACGTGTCAGAAGTAATAGAAAAAAAACACACATATGTTAAGAAGATTTTATTGATAGACGTTTGTGAGACGTGACTTGTCGTACGTCACTGTATTTAGGCTGGAATGAGGGGACGTCAGTTCACGAAAGTCCTTATTAAATAATTTTTTTAAGGCTTAATTTTAGTATTTTCTTTCTTATATATTTATATATATATATATTACTTATATATATATATATATAATATATATATATATTATATATATATATTATATTATTAATATTATAATATATTATTTATGTAGATATATATATATATAATATAGTTATATGATATATATATATATATTAGTATATATATTTATGCCTACAGTATTATATATATATATATAGTATATAGTATATATTATACTATAATATATATATAAATTATAGTATAATATATAGATATTTATATTATTTTGTTTATATATGGGTAAATATATCATAGTATAATATAGTGATTATTATATAATATAATATATGATATATAATTAAGATTTATAATATATATTATACATATATAGTAATATGTATATATATAATATAGCCTATACATATTATATATACTATATATTATAATTATATATATACTAATATATATATAATATATATTAATAATACATATATATATATATAATGTACATAAATTAATATATTATATATATATTATATATATATTATATATATATATATATATATATAATATATATATATATTATATATATATATAATAGTTGTATTATATATTAATTATATACTATAATAGTATATATACCTATCATCAGTGTTAATAGATATAATGATCATATCATATACAGTGCTATATATATATATATATAATATATATTATATAATATATTAGTATATTATTAAATATTATTATATATATAATATTATGTATATTATATATATATTATACTATATATATAATAGCTATATACTATATTATAGTATATATATATCATACTATAAATATATATATATATATAGATATAGTAATATATATATATATATATCTAATTAATATATTTATATATATATGATATATATATAGTATTACTATATAGTATATATATAGTTCTATATATAGTTTAAGTTATTATATTATATATAAATATTATATAAATCAATGTAATATATATTATATTATGGTGTACCATAAAAGTCGGGTCGTGGTGTATTATGTTTATAATTCCTTAGAAGCTTCCTATCATTTACAACACTCCTTTATGAAACTCACTCAATCACAATTATTAAAATTAAAAAAGAAGGAAATCCTCGAAAATCTTTCAATAAAGGAGAAAAACAAGCCAAAAATAGCCTTGAAATCATCAGTCTTTTAATCCAAGAATCATTCGACGAAATTACGATGAACTTGAAGAAGTCTAGAAAATCGAATATCGAATGAGGAAACAAATCCGTGCGAGGCGATTTAATTAGTCTGTTTCGTTTTTTAAAGGATGATCCTCTGGATAAAGAGAGGATAACACTCCGAATCTCGCCAAGAGAAAGACGGGGAAAGGGAGAAAACTAAAACCTTCCTTTAGAAAGGACGACACTAAACCCTCCTGGAGGGGAAGAGGAGGAAGAGAGACACATACCAACCTTCCTGGAGGAGGAGGAACTTCGTCATAGAACTGTAGAGTTGTAAAATAAAGTAACTGTTCTAGAAATATTTAGAAAGCTAATTTTTAATATATACTTTCTTGTATTATTATTATTCATTATAAGTATATTATATTAGAAATTTATAATATAATGTTATATTATAATATTATTATATATTTAATATTGGTAATTAATTTTAAAAGAAATATTAGTTTCATTAATATCTCTTCTTTCAATTTTAATTTTGAATTTTACATTCTAATTGATTCATCAAATATTATCAATTTTCATGTTCAAATTGTATTTAGAAATAAACTTTAAGTTTAATTTTTAATTTTATTATATTATAATTATAAAAATTATATTATAATTACTTACGTTATAATCATTATAATTAGAATAACCTTGTTATTAATTTTCTTAAGATTATTATTGATTATTGATTATTTGATTATTATAAATTATTGAATTATTTATTGATTCATTTATTCTATTGAATTATTTTATTATTTTTTATTATTATTTCATTATGTTTTATTATTAATTATTATTTATTATTATTAATTATTACTTATTATTATTATTATTATTATTATTATTATTATTATTTATTAGTAATGTAATGCATTATATTATCATTCTTACTTCATTCAAATTATGAAATAACTATCATTATAAAGAATTGGCTATTTTTATTTCTTTTTTAAATTATTATTACTTATTATTTATTTATTAATTATTATTATTTAGTTTATTATTAATATCATGACTTATTATTAATTATTATTATTTATTACTTGATTATCTTTCGATTGCATTCATTATTTAGTTGGTACTGTATCTTTTAATTCTGTATTATCTATTCATGTATGTATTGATGTATTATTATTATTATTGATTTTATTATTATTATTATTATCTGTTATTTGTTATTTGTTATTATTTTGTTATTGTTATCTGCCTATTGATTATGCTAGTAATTAATTATTTTTAACAAAGCCTTAAAAACTATTGGCGACGCTTTTGGGGAGGACTTCTTCCGGTTTATCTCTTCTGAAAGGAGCCGCCTCCCTCCACTCCTCGCGTTCATTTCTTTATTATCTTAATTTTTCCTAATTATCATGATTTTAGGCAGACCAGGAAAAGGCATCTACGGGACATAGGTTCACGACTTAAATCTCGCTTTATATCGTTTTAGGGAAAAGGGGCCTGACAAGGGCCGTATGCTATAAGGGGGCAACAGTTAATATAAATGAATTAGACTTCATAATCTAGAATTGGACGCTCCTTTTAAACGGCATTTTACAAGTTTAAATCAAAACACAACTCTATATACCTTGGGGTAAAAGTAATTCATTCGGTTCATTAATTTCATATTTTAATATATTATTATTATTATTATACTTATTATTTGATCTTATTTAATTATTTATTATTATTATTGATTATTATTGGTTATTTAGGTATCATCAATTTTATTGTTATCGTTAATCATCAGTTATTAATTATTTAGTTAATTATTATTTATTTTTTATTATGTACTTATTATATATTATTTATTAATTTATTCATTAAGTTGTTATTGATTATTGATTACTTTATTAATTAATTTATTAATTCTTTATATTATGTATATTATATATTATTATTATTATTTTTTAATTATTATTATCTTATTAATATAATATTATATTAATAATTAAGTATTAAGTATTACTTATTATTAATTATTTAATTATTATTATTGATGTATTAATATTATTATGTATTCTAATTATCTATTATTGTATTAATTATGATTATTATTATTATTATTATTGTTCTAGACTTTTTATATTTATTATTATCAGGTTAGTTATTATTATTTAATATTAATATGCTTATATATTATTATTTTATTATTTATTCTTACTTATCTAATTATTAATTATTTTATTAATTATTATTATTATTATTACTTAGTAGTAGTAAATTATTAGTATTAGTTATTTATTATTATTATTATTGATTATATATTTTATTATTGATTATTGATTATTAGTTAATTATTATTATTATTTTATTAATCTTTTACTATATAGTTTATTGAGGACAACATGTCTTATATCAATGTTCCCTTTTTTTTTTTTTATTATTATTATATTCATTTATTATTTTGTCATTCTCCACATCATTGAAAACTTGAAAAAGTCGACATCTGTCCCAAAGTACGTGACAGGTTATATTTTAGTAGGCATCGAATGAAAGCTAAAACGCAGCGCAATACTGAGGTAAACAACAAAAATACATCTTAAGGAACACTGTCGTCTGTCAAGAGACGCCTTATGTATTATATGTATTATCTATTATTATTATTATGTATGTATTATTTATTATTATTATATTATTATTATTTAATATTAATTTATTAATTATTAGTTTTTATTTTACTTATTTTATATTTTTATGTATATCATTATTTTATTATTTATTATATTTATTATTATTATTATTATTATTATTATTATTATTCTTATCTTATTATACTTACTTATTATTAATTATTATTACTGTAGTTAGTATTTCAATTATTTTTATTATATATTAATTATTATATTATTTATATATTATTGATTAATTATTATTATTATTATTATTATTAATTATTATGTAACTATGAGTGGAATTTGGGAAATGCATCATGAGGTAATCCGGAAAAGGATAATCTGTAATTGAAGTTAAAGGCGGTAAATGGTGGTTATGATTAAGTATATTATTATTATTATTATCATATATTATCATGATTCATTATTATTATTATTATTTATATTTATATTACTTATTATTAATGTTATTATTTATGTATTAATCTGATTTTTAGTTATTATTATTATTATTATTTTCTGTTATTATTATTATTATGTATTCTTCTTCTTCTCTTCTTCGTTTTATTATTATTATTATTATTAATTGCCGTATTAATTATTAATATTAATTATGTAACATTTCTTTTGCATCATGTCAATAGTTATTAATATATTAATTATTAATTATTCTTATTAATATATTATATTGAATTCAAATCAGATATTAATTCAATAATATTATTATCTTAACTTTTTATCATTATCATTATTTATTAAGTATCATTAATTCTGCACATCGTAATAAATGCTCGCATACTATATATATATATATAAATTATGTAATTTTTATTCATTTATTTATGTTTTATTCACATTTTATATCACCGTATTAATTATTATTATTAATGGTATACTATACTATTTGACATTATATATTGAACTCAGAATTATGAGGTATCTACCATATCTCTCACTCGTTTGTCATCCGACTGCGTTATATTTCCTTCCGTTCGCAGTTACTCTCTACTTATCTATTAATGTAATTATTCATCTAGTTCCGATTACATGTCATCTGGACTTCGGATTCACTCTATTTCATTCACCCCACTCCTCATACTCATTTCACTGACGCTTATCTATTATTACTCTATCTCAGTTATTACTTGCCATTCATTATTATTTATTACTCTAATTATTATTATTTTTATTTTTATTATTATTATTATTATTTGTGACAAGGATACAGTATTAACTATTGAATCTCCATCTTGTCACTATATAGTACTTGACTCATTTAGTTCACACTATCTCTCTATTAATGTCATATATCAATTCAATTATCTTTACCCCCATAAGTCGAGGGCCGTATACTACTTATTTTCCCCTAATTATTATTATTGATCATTATTATTTAATTAGTATAATTATTATCTAATTACTTGCAATCACTATTAAGAGAATCTTGCTAAGTTTATTATTATTATTTCTACTCTCATTATTATTATTATATATATTAATTATTATTATTCATTTTATTATCTATTTCTTTACTAACTCTAAATCTACTTCATTATTATTATTATTTTAGGTCTATTAGTTAAGGTGCCCATTCATTGATAATTACCCATGTATTATTTAATATGTATTATTTTTTTATAGCTTTATTATTGATTATTATCGCTTTATTATCTGCAGTTGATTTGATTCAGTACGCCTTGATTATTGCTACTTAATCTCGTCCTAACATCTCAGCTCATTATTATTTTATTATGGTCACTTCATCGATTGCTCACATTCATCTATCTATGTTTATTCATGGATTATTTTTAATTAAGTTCATCCTATTATTCATTCACTCTAATATGCTTAACTCTATTATTACATCTATACTTTTTTATTATGGCTTATTTACAGATTATTCTCAGCTTATTCACAAACATATTGATGTTAGGATAAAACTTTTAAGTCTTTTCCTTGGACTGCTGAGTAACCTTATTGTCGATCCACGTAGGTTTCCATAATTACCAACCGCTTATTATATAACTATGATTCATAATCTTTTATTTGGTATGCTATTTAATATTATATGACCGACATACATCATCCTGTTACCTCCGCCTACAAAATTAGAAAGGCACGAAGCCAGGGCTCGATCTGCGCTAGTAGTGGACTGGGGCTCCATCCAACTATCTGGTATCGTATTAAATGTCATGTTGTACTTCGCGGCTCAAAGGTAGCACACCGTACACCCCCCCCCCCCTCCCAAACACTGTTGTTGCAATTCAAAGTACAGCCCGCGACACCTCATTTCAAGACCATATGGAGTGACTTGAAATCCTACAATCTACCATCGACTAATTACCTTGGCCATGTTCACTACTGTAAAAACTGTAATACATATCGATAATTGAGTATTGACTGGTATCACTCCCTGTCAACTATTAATAACCGCGAAATAAAAATTGGTAACAACTATTCTGAATAAAATTTTTTCCGAATATCTCAATGAAATTTTCGAACTTCTATAAGATATGTGAACTAATATTATTTCATTATACATCATCTATTAACTCTACGTCTCACATTACACTATTTCATCTACATGATTATCACCCATAATGTATTTGATTATCCTACGTATATTCAAATTCTTTATTTAAATCATAACTCCCATTACCTTTATCCATTATTATTTAGTTTTATATTATCTCACCCAATTTCATTATTATTATCTCACATTTCTCTATCTATTCATCACTATAATACCCTTATCAATTTTAAACGAGCCATGTTTGTTTTCCCCCTTAAGTTTTCGGGGCCATTGTTGGCGTTTCCCCAACATGTCACTTTACCAATTCATAATATCAACACACAATCGGGATAAACCCAGCTAAAGATGCCATATTGTATAACGGAGCTTGCAAAGCATGTACAAATATGTTGAAATAAAACGAACAAGCAAAGCTTACCCGAATATAAGATTCTAAAAGCCCTTCTTCGTTGACTATACATCTCATATTCACAATTCATCATTGAACAATACTACAACTACTACAAACTCTATTAAAGTGACTTATTGTTCAATTATTAATTATTTATATTATTATTGATCTATTCATATGCACACTTCACATATTATTTCAACAATCATATTATTGTAAGTTATCATAATAAGTCATCTTATACTATTATTTAACCTTATTATTAAGTATTATTGATGACTAATACGATCCCTATTCCATTTATTCTCCCGAATCAAACTATAACACGCCGCTTCTCAATTCCTATACTAGGTTGTTTAGTTAGACTAAGTATACATTAGCCGTATCTATTATTTGAATATATTATTCATATGAATAAATTATGGTGATTAATATTATTATTAGCTTAACAATATGTTAATTATATTAATTATTTCATTATTATTAAATTTAGGTTAATTCACATTTTATATTACTTAGTCTCAGCTCTCAATTGATTACTCTAACACCAGGAAACTCACTATATCACAAATCTAGTGCGTCTTCTTTTTTGAAAAGCGTGATTCCTCTTTCGCGATA
>JABUQX010136589.1:5000-12500 GCA_015478945.1 Trachelipus rathkii
GAAGCCTCAACTTCTGAAGGTTCATCTTTGATGACTCATCTTTGATGACGTCATATTTGATACCATCTATATTGATGATTCATCTTTGATGAAATCACCTTTGATGGCTCATCTCTTCCCACATCATAGAACAGAGTTAATATTAATGTCTTCCCAAGCCCCCTCCCCGCAAAGGATGGAGGCCCCGCACCCGCAGGTGCGACCCGCCGCGCGAGTGAAAAATATATATACTATGAGTCATTCATTTTTACTACAATTGTACGAAATTTTATTAAAAACATATACTTTACATACCTTAATGCAGTAAAGCAGTAAAACAATAGAGGTGTTATTATCTAACACCTAGGGGATTAGTATGCCTTTGTTTTACTGCTTTACTGCTTTAACTTTCTGCTTTACTGCTTTAACTCATGTTTTACTGCTTTAACTTTCTGCTTTACTGCTTTAACTCATGTTTTACTGCTTTAACTCTCTGCTTTACTGTTTTAACTCTCTGCTTTACTGTTTTAACTCTCTGCTTTACTGCTTTAACTCATATATTTATTAACATTATGTTTTCTTTTATATTTTTTATTTTGTTTTAATACTTTTTATTTATTATTTCTATTTTTATTTTTGTTTTAATACTTTTTTATTTTTAATTTGTAATGTAAGAATAAAAACACACAGAGTTTCGGTTATATAAACATTTTATTTTAATAAAATTGTACCGAATTTTAAATTAAAAACATTACTTTACATACCTTAAGAGTAAAGCAGTAAAACAATAGAGGTGTTATTACCTAAACACCTAGGGGATTAGTATGCCTTGGTTTTACTGCTTTACTGCTTTAACTTTCTGCTTTACTGCTTTAACTCATGTTTTACTGCTTTAACTTTCTGCTTTACTGCTTTAACTCATGTTTTACTGCTTTAACTCTCTGCTTTACTGTTTTAACTCTCTGCTTTACTGCTTTAACTCATATATTTATTAACATTAATAAATCTTTTATAGTTTTTTTATTTTGTTTTAATACTTTTTATTTATTATTTCTATTTTATTTTGTTTTAATACTTTTTTATTTTAAATTTGTAATGTAAGAATAAAAACACAGAGTTTTGATATATAAACATTTTATTTAATAAAAATTGTGCGAAATTTTATTAAAAACATATACTTTAAAGACCTTAAAGTAAAACAGTAGAGGTGTTATTACCTAACACCTAGGGGATAAGTATGCTTTTGCTTTCTGCTTAACTGCTTTAACTTTCTGCTTTACTGCTTTTAAACTCATGTTTTACTGCTTTAACTCATGTTTTACTGCTTTAACTCTCTGCTTTTCTGCTTTAAAAACTTTCTGCTTTACTGTTTTTAACTCTCTGCTTTACTGCTTTAACTCATAATATTTAATTAACATTATGTTTTCTTTTATTATTTTTAATTATTTATTTTTATTTATTTTTATTATATATTTTTATTATTTTTATTATTTATTTTTTTAATTATTTTTATTATATTAATGTTATTTACTTCATGCCTATTGTTTTTATTATTTAGAACAACACATACAACACACACACACACACACACACACACACATACACACACACAACACACACACACACAACACACAACACACAACACACAAAGAACACATACATTCACTATGACACTTATACACACATTCACTATGACCAGCTTACATTTACCCATAGATCACTTACATTAGACTTATAGACACATGCGGTCACAACACACCACACAAACACTTAACTTATACACACCATTCACTAATGAACCTTACACACATTACACTATGACACTTACATTTATTCATAGACACTTACTACTTACACAGACAGATTTACTTACACTCACACACAGATTTACCTACAAACACACAGATTTACTTACACTCGCACACAGATTTACACACACAAACACACACACACACAACACAACAACACACACACACACCGCACGAAACAACTCACTTACACAAATAACGTATAATTTATTAAAAACATTTTTTATGTTTTTAATTAAACACGTACATTTATTTAATCATTCAAATATAACTAAAATTATTTAAAAGTTTCTTAAAACTTCTATAATAAATCAATCATTATCTTTGAACAAAGAATTTATTAATAACGTTAATACTTTCTGTTTATAAATTTTATAACTTTCAATTTAAAATAACTTTTACTAAAATTTTATGAAATTTTAATAAAAACATATATTTTACGTAGCTTAAAGCAATAAATCCAGTAAATCAGTAAGGTCAGCCCTAGCACCCCTCTACATCAAGCTATCCACGTTTTGTTCTATTCACTTACTGCTTTACATCATCTTTAGTGATGTAATAAGTATAAAAATAACAATAAGTTCTTCTCTGCTAACAATAACATGTATTTTATTTAAAATCAATTAAAAGTTTTTTTTAAAAATTAACAATTATTCACTTACATTTATATTATTCACTCGATGTTAACTAAAAATATATTTCAAGTTTTTTTAAATAATCGGGTTTTCTTTATTATTATTATTATTATCTATGTACATTGACAATCCATCACGAGAAAACACAACAACCCGCACTCCTTACAGATACGAAACTGACCTCTCTCTCTGTAAAATGTGTTGAAATAACTACTTTAGGTCTAAATTTAGGATAATCCTTTTTGTAACCCGGGGCGATTTAAGCCTAATTCCAGGTCAAAATATATTTCAAACTGACCTTTTTCTGTAAAATGTGGTGAAATAACTACGTTAGGCCTAAATTTAGGCCTAAATTTAGGATAAGCCTTTTTGTATCCCAGGCTGATTTAATCCTAATACCAGGTCAAAAGGTAATTTTCCCGTATAGACAAGAATCATTGTTTTTATAATTTTATTTATAAATATATGTTCAAACTGAAACATGCTGGATCGGTAAGATCCTTTAAGCAGGTAAAAAGGAAATGTTTACCTTACTTGTGATTGGTCGGGGTAATCCTTATCTCTATATGACCTCGTATGTGATTGGTCGAGAATTATTTTATCGTCTTTTGAAAATTAACTTTGTTCTTTAATCTTGTATTTGAGCAGGTGTGTGTTTTATTATCTTTTAGACCCAAACTCATTTTAAAATCATAGTCATTTTAGCTGTTAAGCGGTGCACAAGTTATCTGATTTGTATTAAAAGTGTTTTATTTTTACTAAGTGTATATCATATTTATAATAAATACTTACATTGAGGAATAATTATTAATTTCACTAGAATAGATAATAATTAATTCACTAGTTCATAAGCTAACCACCAGGGCTCAGCATGAGCCCACCCGCAAAGGCAGCCAACCCACACCCGCAGGTGCGACCCGGCCACGCTCCCGCCCGCCGCGTTCCCGCCCGCCGCGTCCCCACCCGCCGCGTTCCCGCCACCGCGTGCGCCCGCAGGGCAATATTCCGCGCTCCCGCCCGCCGGTGCGCCCGCAGGCGCAAATATTCCCCGCGCGAATGAAATAATATATATATATATATATATATATATATATATATATATATATATATATATATATATATATATATATATATATATATATATTGTGTGTGCGGGTGAGTGTAAGTGTCTATGGGTGAACGTAAGCGTCTATGTGTATGTGCGTATGTGTGAATAAGAGATATAGTGTATGTGTGTATATGTGTAAGTGTAAGTGTCTATGGTAAGTGTAACTGCTTATAAGCTGAAACATCAATATAGGTGATATCAAAGATGACGTCATCAAAGATGAGTGTAAGTGTCTATGGTAAGTGTAACTGCTTATAAGCTGATTCATCAATATAGGCGGTATCAAAGATGACGCCATCAAAGATGAGTCATCAAAGATGAACCACTAAAGCTGAGGTATCAAAGCTAAGTTATTAAAGTTGAGGCATCAAAGTTGAGGCATCAAAAGCTGAGGTATCAAAGTTGAGGCATCAAAAGCTGAGGCATCAAAGTTGAGGTACCAAAACTTTGAGACATCAAAGTTGAAAGGCCATCAAAAGCTGAAGGCATCAAAGTTGAGGGATTTCAAAATATCGAGTGGGTGGTGGTGCGTAAAATGGTGAAAGTGGTGTGTATGTGTGTGTGTGTGTGTGTAAGTGTGTGTGTGTAAGTGTGTGTGTGTGTGTGTGAGTGCGTGCATGTGTATTCTAAATAATAACAATAGGCATGAAAGTAACATAGCACTAAGTATAATATAATAAAATATAAATAAAATGTTTTAATAAAATTATACGCTATATGTGTAAGTGAAAGTGTGAGTGTGTGTGTGTGTGGTCGATAGCGATTGTGTGTTTATGTGTGGTCTAAATAATAATAACAATAGGGAGAAGTAAATAACACTAAGTAAATAGATAAATAAAATAAAATGTTTTAAATAAATTATACCGTTAACGTTGTAAGTGAGTGTGTGTGTGTGTGTGTGTGTGTGTGTATGTGTGTGTGTGTGTGTGTGTGTGTGTATGTGTGCGTGTGTGTGTGTGTGTGTGTGTGTGTGTGTATGCGTGTTCTAAATAATAATTCGCGCGGGAATATTGCGCCTGCGGGCGCAACGCGGCGGGCGGGAACGCGGAAATATTGCGGCCTGCGGGCGCACGCGGCGGCGGGAACGCGGCGGGGTTGGCACGCGGCGGCGGGAACGCGGCGGGCGGGGAGCGACGGGATCGCTACCAGAGGGTGCGGTGGTTGGCTTGCCTTTGCCGGGTGGGGCTCATGCTGAGGCCCTGGTGGTTTAGCTTAATGATACTAGTGAAAATTAATTATTATCTATTCTAGTGAAATTAATAATTATTCCTCAATGTAAGTATTTATTATAAATATGATATACACTTAGTAAAAATAAAACACTTTTAATACAAATCAGATAACTTGTGCACCGCTTAACAGCTAAAATGACTATGATTTTAAAATGAGTTTGGGTCTAAAAGATAATAAAACACACACCTGCTCAAATACAAGATTAAAGAACAAAGTTAATTTTCAAAAGACGATAAATAATTCTCGACCAATCACATACGAGGTCATATAGAGATAAGGATTACCCCCGACCAATCACAAGTAAGGAAAACATTCCTTTTTACCTGCTTAAAGGATCTCTACCGATCCAGCATGTTTCAGTTTGAAATATTTTTAAAAATATAATAAATTAGTGTATAAAATAACGGGAATTACCTTTTGGACTGGTATTAGGATTAAATTATCCCATCTAACAAAAAGGTTATCCTAAATTTTAGGCCCTAAAATTTGGCTACGTAGTTATTGCACAACACCATTTACAGAAAAGATCATTTTCAAATATTTTGAACCTGGAATTAGCTTAAATCGCCACCGGGTTCAAAAAGGAATTATCCTAATTTAGACCTAAATGTAGTTATTCAACAACATTTTACAGAGAGAGAGGTCAGTTTCGTATATCTGTAAGGAGTGCGGGTTGTTGTGTTTTCTCGTGATGGGTTGTCAATGTACATAGATAATAATAATAATAATAAAGAAAACCCGAATTATTTAAAAAAACTTTGAAATATTTTTTAGTTACATCGAGTGAAATAATATAAATGTAAGTGCAAATAATTGTTATTTTTAAAATAAAAACTTAGAATGATTTAATAAAATACATGTTATGTTAGCAGAGAAGAACTTATTTTGTTATTTTTATACTTATTACATGGCTAAAGATGATGTAGAGCAGTAAGTCAATAGAACAAAACGTGGCATAGCTTGATGTAGAGGGGTGCTAGGGGCTGGCCTTACTGATTTACTGATTTATTGCTTAAGGTACGTAAAATATATGTTTTTCAATAAATTTCATAAAATTTTAGTAAAAGTATTTTAAACTTGATAGTTATAAAATTTATAACCAAAAAGTATTAACATTTAATAATAAATTCTTTGTTCAAAGATCATGATTGATTTATTTATTATAGAAGTTTTTAGAAACTTTGAAATAATTTTTAGTTATATTTGAATGAGTAATATAAATGTAGCGTGTTTAATTAAAACATAAGAAATGTTTTTAATAAATTATACGTTATATGTGTAAGTACTGAGCCGAAGGGGTTGTGTGTGTGTGTGTGTGTGTGTGTGTGTGTGTGTAAATCTGTGTGCCGAGTGTAAGTAAATCTGTGTGTGGGTGTAATAAATCCGTGTGTGAGTGTAAGTAAATCTGTTGTGAGTGTAAATGTAAGTGTCTAAGGGTAAATTTAAGTGTCATAGTGAATGTGTTGTATAAGTATCCCATAGTGAATGTGTGTAATAAGTGTAAGTGTGTGTGGTGTGTGACCGCATGTGTATAAGTGTAAATGTAAGTGTTAATGGGTAAATGTAAGTGTATAGTGAATGTGTGTATAAGTGTCATAGTAAATGTGTGTATAAGTGTAAGTGTGTGTGTGTGTGTGTGTGTGTTGTGTGTGTGGTGTATGTGTGTGGTGTGTGTGTTGTGTGTTGTGTGTGTGGTGTGTGTGTATGTGCTGTTCTAATAATAATAACAATAAGCATGAAGTAAATAACACTAAGTTATAATAATAAAAATAATAAAAATAATAATAAAAAATAATAAAAATAAATAATAAAAATAATAAAAAATAATATAAAAAATAAATAAAAGAAAAAACATAATGTTAATACAATATATGAGTTAAAGCAGTAAAAGCAGAGAGTTAAAAAGTAAAGCAGAGAGTTAAACAGTAAAGCAGAGGAGTTAAAGCAGTAATAAACAATGAGTTAAAGCAGTAAAAAACATGAGTTAAAGCAGTAAGCAGAAAGTTAAAAGCAGTAAGCAGTAAAATACAAAGGCATACTAATCCGACTAGGTGTTAGGTAATAACACCTCTATTGTTTTACCTGCTTTACTGCTTTAAGGGTTGTAAAGTATATGTTTTTTAATAAAATTTCGGTACAATTTTATTAAAATAAAATGTTTTTATACCGAAACTCTGTGTGTTTTTATTCTTACATTACAAATTAAAATAAAAAAGTATAAACAAAAATAAAAATAGAAATAATTAAATAAAAAGTATTAAAAACAAAATAAAAAAATAAAAGAAAACATAAAATGTAATAAATATATGAGTTAAAGCCGTAAAGCAGAGAGTTAAAAACAGTAAAGCAGAGAGTTAAAGCAGTAAAACATGAGTTAAAAGCAGTAAAAAGCAGAAGTTAAAGCAGTAAAACATGAATTAAAGCAGTAAAGCAGAAAGTTAAAGCAGTAAACAGTAAAACAAAGGCATACTAAATCCCTAGGTGTTAGGGTAATAAGCACCTCTATTGTTTTAGACTGCTTTACTGCTTTAAGGTATGTAAAGTATACTGTTTTTAATAAAATTTCGTACAATTTTATTAAAAACATATAGTTTATATTACCGAAACTCTGTGTGTTTTTATTCTTACATTAACAAAATTAATAAAAAAAGTATTAAAACAAAATAAAAATAGAAAATAATAAAAAAAAGTATAAAACAAATAAAAATAAAAGAAAACATAATGTTAATAAATATAT
>JABUQX010136589.1:22500-24965 GCA_015478945.1 Trachelipus rathkii
ATGCGGGTGTGGATCCCGTAGGTAAATGCGTTCGATGGGACTACTTAAAGTTAGTTTTTCCTCACCTATGTTTGAACTACGTACAAAGTATATCCTCAACACTAGACTTATATAGGTATGTTATGACAATTGGTTTCGCCTCCCTAACTTTGATAACTGCTTTGGAGGAAAGGAATGCTATGTTTGTCGACAATTAGACCAAATCGACTGAAATTTGGAAAGCAGACAGGAAGCTAAAGTCGGAAGGGAGAGGAAACTACGATACTTGTGTCAAAAAAGACAGACAACATCGCAGTAAAGGGGTTGGAAATAAGTCTGTAAATGTTGTTTCAAATTATGCGGGTGTGTATCCAGTAGGGGTAAATGCCGTTGATGGGACGCTAAAGGAAATAAATATATCGAAATTGCAACTGCCCTTTGCCACCAATGAGTAAAATAAATATATGGGGGCGTCGATTTGTCCGACATAAATAATTGAATTGTACAGGACAGATTTAAAATCAAAGAAGTGTAAGTGAGGATTTTTTTTTACCTGCTGGACTTGAAAGTAGTAAACGCCTGGCTGTTATACCGCCGTGTAAACTTCAATAAAGGTAAGCTCTACCAGTTATGCAACTTCAAGGGCGACATAGCATCTGGGCTGATATGTGCCGGAACTAATAAAAGAGGAAGATCTTCAAATTCCCAACAAATTCCGAAAAAGAGAAAGCTGGTTGCTGTTCGCCCTGCAGTCTGTAAGGCTTGATGAGGTAAACCATTTACAAGATTGGGGTCAAGAGAGGAAACGCTGTAAGCATTGCATAAAAAACTATGAACATAATGCATAAACTGCGACGTATATTTGTGTTTTACAAGGGAGAGAAACTGTTTTATCGTTTTCATTCCAGTAAATTTTTTAGTGATCTTGAATGATCACAACCTCGCTTCTGCACCCTCCACCGCTTATGGTCTATCTCCTACGATTGTTCACGATTTTATTATTATTATTGATTATTATTATTATTTAATATATATATAATATATAATATATATATATATTTTATATCTAATATTATATATATATAATATATATAAAATAAGCTATAATAAGAAATATACCGGATATTATATAATATATATTATTTATATATATATATTATATATAATATATATATATATATATATATATATATTATAATATATATATATATATATAATATCTATATATATTTATATATATATATTATATTATATATATATATATATTAAATAAAAAAAGTCTAAATTTGAATAAAAAGAAATTGCAGTTTATTTTTTATAACGATCTTAACGCCGTGAGATACATTATTTTATCACCCTATTTTTGGGCATAGGGCATCAAAAAAAAACAAAAAATCAAAACGCCTTATTGAGGTCTAATGAAGATATAAAACAAAATTTTTTTTATTTATAAGCGGAATCACACTCACTCGGCATCAAAGGGTTAATATATATATAATTAATTAATTAACAAAAGTTAAAATAGGCTAAATTACGTTAATAAATAACAGTTTTATAATATCTGTAAGTAATAAAGTTAAGGAGGTCAGATATAGTTAATAATTGGAAATTTTTCACAAAAATATTTCATATTAATTAGCTACAAGAGGGTTAATTATGCCTAACGTAAGGTCAAATATAGGTAAATAATGTTAGTTTTATACAAAAACAGTAATTAAAACGAATTATATTACTAAGTATAAAAAAGTTAAAGTATATAATTATTGAGTAGGTCAAATAGCCTATTATATATATATCTTATATATATATTATATATATTATATATATTATATTATATATATTAATACTATATAAATTATATATATTATATAATATATATATATATATATATCTATATACCTATATATTATAATATATATATATATATATATGGCTAAGGTTACTTTTACGCGACACTTCTTGAAAAAAATTTGCTGTTGCCAGATAGGCTATAAAATTTAAATTTTGCTACTTTTTTTAACGTTTTGACATATTAAGGCTAGGTAATAGTAAAGAATATACATATATATATATAGTTTCTAGCTGATATTTGGTGATAAAGCATGTTTTTCAGCCCAGTCAGGGAAGAGAATGATGAATTTCAGATTTCTCGATCGTGGTCAGGACTATGAAGATTCCTCTTTCACATGGTTATGGCGACAGGTAGCACCGTCCTAATTTCCTTTTTTGCTTGAAATACTCTTGGACCAGCGTTGGTATATGCGCCTAAGCAAAATACTCTGGAGAGCTCTAGAGAAACGACTTTTGAAGCCTAATGGGAGAAGATGCTAGTTTCTACTGAACGGAAACCCTACCTGAGAGTGTTTACTCGAGGACTGGCGTCCAAAACCATTGCGCCGAGAAATGCTTTCGGAGTGTTCTGGTAAAGTTTTGGACCAGAAGGAGAAGACGCTGAACCTACTGACAGGGCGAAAGCTCTTCCTCGG
>JABUQX010136590.1:0-7500 GCA_015478945.1 Trachelipus rathkii
AACTGTAGGAATTAGAGGGGAATTAGTTTATTGAGTGTTGTAGGGAAGATATTTGCTTGTATTTTGGTTGAATGAGTGCGTCGAGTGACTGAAGGACTGATTGGGGATGAACAAGGTGCGTTTAGAAGTAGTAAGGGATGTGTGGATCAGATCTTTACACTGAAACAAATGATTGAGAAAATGGGGGAGAAGAAGAATAAATTGCATTTAGGTGTTATGGATTTGCCACAGGTGTATGATAGGATTAATAGGGAAGTTTTATGGCAGGTGTTAGTGATATATGGTGTTGGTGGTAGGCTTCTGAATGAAATTAAAAGTATGTATGAGGATAGTGAAGCGTGTGTAAGAAAAAATGATGTCGAAAGTGATTGGTTTAATATTAATAACGGAGTAAGGCAGGGATGTGTTATGTCTCCTTGGTTATTCAATTTATATATTGATTGGGTTATGAAAGAAGTAGAGGTGTGATGGCAGGAGATGGTGTTAGAATGATGGAGAATGGAAGAGAGTGGAGAGTGCCCCACCTATTACTTGCTGATGATTTGGTTTTATGTGGTAAATCTGAAGAGAGTATGAGAGGATTGGTAGAGATTTACAGGGTGTGGTATGAGATCTCAAAGTAACGTGGATAGAATAAGGTTATTGCTAGAGTGAGGACGTCCTCGGTGTGGTTATGTTAGATGGTGTTGGCTGGAACAAGTGTCTGAGTTTAATATTTAGGATATATGTTGGATGATAAGGGAATGGATGATACAGAGTGTAATAGGAAAGTTGTGAATGGCAGGAAGGTGGCTGGTGCAATTAAATCGTTGATGGATTTAAAGGGACTAAGTCTTGAGTGCGCTAGTGTCTTACATGAGGGTATGTTGCTACATGTGTTAAAATATAGTATTGAGAGTATGGTCTGGAGGAATAAGAGGTATAGATCTAAAGTACAATATGTTCAGATTTACAATCTTAGAGGTGTGTTAGGTGTGTAAAGAATTGATAAAATGAGGAATAACCGTAATAGAGAGTTGTGTGGTGTGAAGAAGGGAGAAATGAGAGAATAAATGAAAGTACATCGAGATGATTTAGTCATGTGGAAAAGATGGATGATAGTCGGTTGGTTAAGCGGATGTATAGTGGTGAGTGTGCTGGGAATCGACCGGCTGGGAGACCGAAGAAAAAGTGGATTGAGTCAATAAAGGAATGCCTGGAGAAGAGAAATGTGAGTTTGGCAGAGGCGAGAAAAAAAGGTGCATAATAGGAGTGAATGGCGGGGTTTTGTGAAGGGGGATGGTTGTGGCCCACGTGGGCCAAGAGATGAACCCCAAACTGAAGAGATGCCATAGTGAGGGTCCGTCACAGTCCCGTGAAGCTCTAAGGTGTATTTTCTGACTGTGACGAGTTCTCACTAATAGGTAATTGTAGGAGTATTTTGTGCATCTGGAGTGAGTTGTGTGTTGTAGTTTGTTTTGGCTTTATTATATGCTTTGTTACTGATATGGTTTGGATATTGTAATTTTTGAAATGTAGTTCTGATGAAGTTGGTTTTATTTTTTTAGATTAATGTATGAACAAATTCTGAAGGCGCGAGTATATAATGTGGTGAGAGTTGCTATTTTTATAGTTGTGGAGTGAGATAATAGCCAATCTAGATCATCATACATACATACATTGCTATCATCTCACTCCACAACTATAAAAATAACAACTCTCACCACATTATATACTCGCGCCTTCAGAATTTGTTCATCCATTAATCTAAAAAAATGAAACCAACTTTATCAGAGCTACATTTCAAAAATTACAATATCCAAACCATATCATTAACAAAGCATATAAGAAAGCCAAAACAAACTACAACACACAACTCCCTCCAGATGCACAAAATACTCCTAAAATTTCCTCCTACCTCCCCATCCCAACCAAAACATCACAATAAATTAAACAATACATCCCCCATAACATTATACTAACCAACACTAATGCACCCCCTTTCAAAAAACTTTTCCATCCACCCAAACCATACCCTATACCAGAACAATGCATATACACAATAGCTTGTAATCATTGTCACATGACCTACACAGGAGAGACAAATGACTAGAACAGACGCAAATACCAGCATACCTACGACTTACGAAACGACAACCAGAACTCATCTCTAGTGACTCGCAGTTCACAATACAATCACAAAGTCAGAACCACAGCCATGCATCCTCTCGTACACATTCCTAACCAACATAAATGAAAAATAATAGAAACTTTTTGCCTAAATCAATTTGACACCTACAACACCCTCAAAGGTAAACACACCCTTGATAAACTACAACACAAGCTATTAACCCATTATTCAATTACAATCAAAAATATAATACAGTAATATGAAGAAAAACATCCTCACACGAATACATCCTCACAAACACACTTAACAATAACCACCTTTCAACAATAATGAGTTAACTCCCCTTCCCTTTCCCGCCATCATTGTCTTTCTTTGCTCATAGTAGTTTGAGGATGAATGAGGTTTTCAAAATTTAAATATTGCGAGCAAAAAGAATCCAAAGATTGTAGAAAACGGTTCAAGAATGCCTGTAGCCTCCGCCCAGGTCACATTCACCTACAGGAACGTTTAAAAGATTTTAATTTAGTTGTAATTTTAAGCACGTTGAAAGAACAAATACGACTGAAGAGGTTTCTGATGAAACGAAAGCTATCTTATAAATATTCTCTTTCAACGTGCAAGTGCCCTATAAAGTTAATTCTTCTACCGTTTTTAAATAGATATTTTTTAAATGTAATCTATTAGTAAGTGCAATAGTATATGTAAAATAAAAGTTTTAACTACGACGAAAGTTGCATAAAACCAAGGGTTAATAATAATACTACATAAAAAAACTACAAAGAAAATAGAATAAAAATAATATATATATATATATATATATATATATATATATATATATATATATATATATATATATATATATATATATATATAAAAAAATATATATATGTAATATATATATATATATATATATATATATATATATATATATATATATATATATATATATATATATATATATAAAATATATATATACATATATATATATATATATATATATATATATATATATATATATATATATATATATATATATATATATATATATATATATATATATATATATATATATATATATATATATATATATATATATATATATATAAGTTAAAAATGTATGAGGAATGTCCTTTTCATAAAATGGGAAAAACAAAAAAAAACACGAAAAAACTTTTTTTTTTTCATGAATGACCGCGGTCATCTGCTAGGGCCCAGGTTCAATCCCAGCAGGGTGAATAACTCAATAGGGGTATTTTTATCAATACTTATTACACTGCTGTGAGGTGTAGAAGGATGAGCAGTTACCTTATCAATACAATATAATCCCCCGGTTTGATGAGTATTTTTCACCTTGTGCGGTGCCCTGCTAGACCCTACGCCCGAGTGTGGACGGGAAGAGCGTGGCATGTCCTGTATGGTGGGTGCTTATATTCACCACAGGAAGATTTGTCGCGTTCTTCTTTTAGTCCATCGTCGCGTAGTGGTCAAGCACTTACGCGGTCATCTGCTAGGGCCCAGGTTTAATCCCAGCAAGGTGAATAGCTCAAAAGGGGTATTTTTATCAATACTTATTACACTGCTGTGAGGTGTAGAAGGATGAGTAGTTACCTAATCAAAACAATATAATCCCCCGGTTTGATGAGTATTTTTCCCCTTGTGCTGTGCCCTGCTAAACCCTACGCCCGAGTGAGGATGGGAAGAACGTGGCTTATCCTCTATGGTGGCTGCTTATAGTCACCACAAGAAAATTTGTCGCGTTCTTCTTTTAGTCCATCGTGGCGTAGTGGTCATGCACTTACGCGGTCATCTGCTAATGCCCAGGTTCAATCCCAGCAGGGTGAATAACTCATTAGGGGTATTTTTATCAATACTTATTACACTGCTGTGAGGTGTAGAAAGATGAGAAATTTACTTATCAATATATATATATATATATATATATATATATATATATATATATATATATATATATATATATATATATATATATATATAATATATATATATATATATACTAAATATATTGTACATTATATAATATATATATATATATATATATATATATATATATATATATATATATATACATATACATATATATATATATATATATATATATATATATATATATATATATATATATATATATATAATAATATATATGTAAAAGTGTGGTGTGTATATAGATATATATATATATATATATATATATATATATATATATATATATATATATATATATATATCGAGATAAATACATATACTATACTTCTTCTAATATATATATATATATATATATATATATATATTTATATATATATATATATATATATATATATATATATATATAACATATATAAAAAATATATATATAGATATATATATATATATATATATACTTGTATATATATATATATATGTATATATACATATATATATATAAGTAGTAACAAGGTACGGCTAAGAAAATATACGTACATGAAATACGCACATGAAATACTTTACATGTAAATACGTACATGTACACTTACGCGTACGTGATCGTAGATATTGTATGTACGTATATGAGTGTTATTTATATCGATATATATATATATATATATATATATATATATATATATATATATATATATATATATATATATATATATATATATATATATATATTTTGCCCTCTTCCCCTTTACCCCACCCCTTTGTGTATATATTCGTATGTACACCGTATTTTCACAAACAGCTTTGACATTTTCAAAAACTAAGTATATTTTCTCTGCATTTAAAGTTTATGTAATGTTTATAGACATTTACCCCTCCCCCTTTTCTCTTTATCCCCCATCGCTTTACCCCCACCACCACCAGCTATCGCTCCAGTTGCCATGACTACATTGGTTTACCCTACCCCCTTTCGTTGTTGCCATGCCTACATCATCACTGTCCTTATGTAAAGTTTATGTAAAGTTTATGTAAAGTTTATGTAAAGTTTGTTCGAACGCATTCGCGTCGATATCTTCACCGCCACCGCCACCGCCACCGCCACCGCCACCGCAGGGTCCGGGTTCGCCTTTCGCCTTTCGTCGGTCGTTCGCATCGTCTTGTCGCGTCATTGAGGAGCGGGAGTTTTCTACCCCTACTCCCCCACTCTCTTAGCCCCCCCATTGTGATATATAAAATTTTTACCGAGATGGAACTCGAATCTCGTCCTCACAGCACATTCAGCTCAGCGTGGTCAGGTAGACCGAAGCTTAACCGCTTTCGCTTGAAGGGCCTATCGGCTAAGGAAAGAATTAAGATTTATAAGTGAATTGTTCCCTGAATGGAACTCGATGGGTATTTTTATCATTAAAAATACGAAAAGAAGAAGAAGAGAGAGAGAGAGAGAGAGAGAGAGAGGGAGAGAGAGAGAGAGAGAGAGAGAGAGAGAGAGAGAGAGAGAGAGAGAGAGAGAGAGAGAGAGAGAGCATATATATATATATATATATATATATATATAAATACGTAAATATATATATATATATATATATATATATATATATATATATATATATATATATATATATATATATATATATATAACTATATATATATATATATATATATAAAGTATGGAAATATCCATCTGAATACATTGATACGGCAATTATCTCATAGCGTGGGTTGCCAGCTTTTAAATATATATATATATATATATATATATATATATATATATATATGTAGTAACTATATATATATGTATGTAAAAGAAAACGCATCTACATATATATAATAACATATATAACTATTTTTCTTTCTTTGCTGTATATATAGCAATGACAACATATATATAACCTTTGCTTAGCATAATATACTAACAATATATATATGTATATATGTATATATATATATACACATAATAATATAATAACCAATAACCAATAACTATATATATATATATATTTTTTTATATATATATATATATATATATATATATATATATTTCGTAGTAAATACGATGAAAAGTATGAAAGACTTAGCCGTGACTCTATGGAGGAAAGAAAATTCCTTATCTTCTAGTTTTATTTATTTATTTTTATTTTATTTTATTTTATTTTATTTTTCCAGTTAAACGTATCTACTACACCGGATTTCAACGGTGAATTCAGCAGAGACATTGCAGAAAGTAAAATATGCAATTGCATTTAATAAATTACATTGATACATCTACATTTTATAAGCCAAATTGAAGAGCTACCTTTCACAAAAGACAATCGGATTCTCCGTTTTCTCTAATGGGCCTTTTAAATGGTATACTGTGATAGCACGCCACTGTCATTTCACGTCTTTAATTAGATATTAACATTTTTATATTATACAGATGTGATAATTTAAGAAAATCATTTCAAAGTTTATTTAAAAATAATTAAGAAACCCGAGTGAGATTTCGTTAATTTCTAAAAGACTTTCAATGACGGACACCTGGGAGAGAGAGAGAGAGAGAGAGAGAGAGAGAGAGAGAGAGAGAGAGAGAGAGAGAGAGAGAGAGAGAGAGAGAGAGAGAGAGAGAGAGAGAGAGAGAGAGAGAGAGAGAATGGTATTACTTTTACTACTACTGCTACTATCACAGATGTTATTATTACCACACTCCATCACCTCTTTTCACCTTAAAAACTTCTACATCTGAAGCCGTGAATCTTAGAGTTATTACAAGTAGAATCAACACGAAAACAACTACGAGCCATACCCAGCCGCGATCCATCATGCACATGAATTATGTATTGAACATATTACATGTTTTAATGCATTAATGCATCGATGCATTAATGCTTTAATGCTTTATTGCTTCATTTCATATTTTAATATGTAATGGGCTATTTATTAAAACATTTTGTTTTATTTTAAAATAATTTGGATTTGTTTTTATTCACCTTTAAAAGAAAAATAAATAAAATGGATGGAAAAGGAAAGAGTAGTATGAAATAATTTTTATTTAAGTGTTCGACATGAATGAAATAATAATAATTTAATTAAGTGCACTGCGTATATATAAATATAAAATATATATATATATATATATATATATATATATATATATATATATAATAATAACTATATATATATATATATACTTTTATTACCATATATATATATAAATTATATATATATATATATATATATATATATATTATATGAAGTGTATCACACCTCGAAAACCTTAAGCGATGTTTCGAGCACTCCCGAGTATGAGGTTGCGTTTGTTTGAAGTAGACCTGAACCTCTTGATGAAATTCAACAGTGAAACTTGCCCTACATTGTATATATATATATATATATATATATATATATATATATATATATATATATATATATATATATATATATATATATATATATATATATATATATATATATATATA